>JAOUZG010000678.1:6004444-6021341 GCA_026289955.1 Argiope argentata | reverse complement strand
AAATCCTAGTATACGGTACCCATTTGGCGACATTTTTCAAAATGTCGCCAAACATCTGAACAACAACAGGAACTATAGCTTAGGTAACCAACTAACGAGCGTCGGTGGCAGAAATGACGTCAAGGCTTCTCGGTATAAAGTCGCCAAATTAAGGGGTACCGTATACTAGGATTATACCACAGTGAAACACACAAAAAAATGACAATTTTTAAAGATCTTAATAAATTTCTTAAATTCATTCATGTGCTTATCAGCTTTAATCTAAAATTGATATTACATATGATACAGCTCAAGAAACCTTTATAAATAAATCGATAGCACTAAAAGGAGAAATTATCTTTTTACATATCCAAGTATTAAAAAAGTATTCATTTATTAGAATTATTTTTATAAATAAAAACTGCAACAATAAAAAAAAATTTTTTTTTTCACTTTACTGCTAGATAAATGTATACTATCTTTTTTCTTCTATAAAATATTTCTACTCAATTGCTTTATATCATAACGTTCATTAAGCCCTAAAAAAAATACCTGTTAAAGAAATTCCAACAGAATTTTATAGGTTACCTGAGAGTTTTCAGAAGGAAATTTTAATTCCTTGACTTGGTTTGAGTTAATTATCAGTTTGCTACTATCATTTGTTTCTGAGTGATCTTGAGATCGATATGTCCAGTAACTTGAGTGAGTGAAAATCAGTGGCTTTCCTAGTCTAGCGTTAACAGTGATGGCTTTCGATTCCTTTTGTTTCGAGCAATACAGCGAAATCAACTGACCAGGAGTAAGTCCAGAGAGTTCTTCCTTGGCAGGAACAACTTGCCAGTTAGAATACATTGACAGTTTTGGATTGGTTTCCTGCAATACAAACATCGGCTGTGGACGGTAAATGCAGCAGTAGGTGGATCTCGTCGAGCATTTGAGACCCAGATACGTATATGCATGACCATTCAGATATAGCTGGACACAACTTTTCTTTGGCCTTGGTGTGTCTGGACTAACTAGTGTTGAGCTGACCATCGTAAATGGCTTTTTCTTCAAAGGCAAAGAAGTGGGCCTTGCTGGAGCAAGAAATTTTTTAGTAGGTTCTGATATGCTAGTTGTTGAGGGAAATGCGTTTTCATTATCCGTCGATGGTAAAGTTGGACTGCTAGGAGTAAATAAAACTGTAGGTACATTGGGCTGGTTCACACTGCTTTTTTCTTTTGGTTTTGACGATACAGGTAGATCAAAACTTTTCTCAGCTGCAGGAAATATAGGTGAATAGAATGGTTTGTTTCCAGGCGACAGAGTTACTTTTATACTTCCTGGGGATACTTCATCTATAACTGAACCTGGAAACAAATCACTGCCTTTTGAAGAGCGAGATGCATACAGGGGAATAGAAAAGGGTTTCGAATCTGGTCCAGGAAAGAAGTCACAAGGATATGGGACAAATTCTTTGTTGTCATTAGATGGCTTAAAACTCTCTAGCTGATAATCAAGTCTTGAAAAATTAGAAACAGATGAAGTGATTACTTTTGAATATTTTGGAATGCTGTCGGAAACAGTAGAAATAGTTACAACTGGTGAAATGCTTGATGCTGATCTTCTGGTCGGCAAATGAACTGTAGCACCAGAATTATGAATATGTTGAGCAATAGTGACTATAACACCAGGGGAGCTATTCGAATCTTTCTCTATTTCTATATCTTCAAAAGTCTTGGGTTTTTTGCTGGCATTAGAAAACTTATTTGGAATTGTAGAAAAGGCACCAGGCAAGGTTGTTTTTATTTTTATTTTCTTTGTTATGGCTTCATCGTTCACTTGAACTTCTCCACCAAAAAGCTTTATAATTTGTGATCGACCCTGATGAGGTAGTACATCTAAATTATTTAAAACTTTTGTTGGATTATCCTTTACAATGTCAAGCGAAGAATCAACTAAATTAGATCCTAAAAGCAGCGAATCAGACACTTTTCTTCGCTTTATTGGAGGACTTCTTGGCATCAATAACTGTTTCTTCAAAATTTGGCCAACCTCATCATCAGTTTTCTCTACAGCAGCATCACTTTTAGCGGTTTCTTCCCATGATTGACCTCTTATTTTACTCTGAAAATCCAGAACTCCTAAAGGCTTAGTTTGTGCGCTTGTTTCTTTTAATCTGAATTTTTCAGTAGAGTCCCTGAGATATAGTAAAGGGTTAGTTGCTTTACAAAAAGAAAGGTGTACCTCCCAATTGTATTTGTCTGGGAGCTCCGTTAAGCACTGTGAGCACTTATAAGTAACAGTACGTTTCTCATACTTATCGGCCAAGTCATTCACGCCGTCAGAGCTAAAGGAAGAGCTGTAATGTAAGCTTCTGTCGTCCGATTCAGAATCGGCTTTTAGATCTTCTTGAGATTTACTTTTCAAAAGCAAATCCTTTATAATGCTTCCTTCGGGATTTTGTGGATGTTGGCTGCTCATATCTTTGCCCAAGCAGAAGGACTTCTTGTGTTTGGGATATCGATTCTGCTTCAAATTGAGAAGACTTTTGATGGCACTTCCTTTCAACTCATCCTCTGAAACTGAACATACCATCTTTGAATACATACTAACAGAAGGTACAGTAGTTAGATTTCCGAACTGTGAAAAACTTTTGTCCTTAGATGAGATGACGCTTACAGATGATGAAGTTATCTTAGAACTGTGTAATCCTTCTCCTTCGCACCCTCCCAAAAGTGCAGAATGCAATTTCGATTTACCAGAGCTTTCTGGAAGAGCAGGTGGCAGATTTTTGTCTTCATTAGAGCGACTTCCTTTAGTGATCTTTTTGGTATCTCCGTCATGGCTTGACGAACTATTTTGCGATGTCTGCTTAAAGTACCGTCGAGACCACATTGGATCTAACGTATCGACAATTGCAGCATTTTCAGATATTATTTTACTAATATGCTGTTCCAAAATTTGAGGACTAGTTATTTTTGGAAATTTCAATGTTTTTTGTGATTCAGTGGACAAAACAGAAGAATTAGAATCTTCATTGCAAATACCGTCAGGAATATGTAATTTCAATTTACTACCAGCATCAAATTTATTTGCATCTTTACTTTCTGTTGAACAAATAGAGCTAAAATGGCCGATGGTTGTCACTCCACTCGTTTCAGGAGCACATGATTTTGCACCATTGATGGTATTTTTATCTTCACTGGTATTTGAAACAGAAGAACTAACCGATTTCTTCTCTAATATTTCCTGAAGAAAACTAGTTTTGCCAGATGCAAGCAAGTTATTTTTCCCATTCTGTCCTGACATCTGAAATCCTGTCAGCACTTTTTCAATATTAGAAGCTGGCGTGCCATAAACAGAACTTGGCAGCTGACAATTCTGTTCTAAAACAGTATTGTCAGCTTCTTTTGGATAATTTACTATGTTTTCTGAAGCAGAAATTCGATAATTCATCTGCTGAGCTTCTGCTTTTATCCCAGTACCTTCTTTGGCGCTCAACAGAGCGGTAGCAATCGGCATCTCGGGACTTTGTTTTTCAGCTTCTACTGCGTTATCATTCATGGTATCGATGCAAGTCATAGCTTTGTCAGTCTGCGGAGATAAAACGGTCATGGATTCTGATTTGCCATTCTCTTTGCTTTCAGTTAGAGTTCCAGTTTGCAGAACAGCAGTTTCAACAGCATTAAGAAATGAAGTTTGTTTCTGTGTTCCGTTAGATGTGGACACTGGAGAGAAAGAGTTATTAACAGACATATTCAAAACACTTGATGTTGATATATTGCCCAGTGCCACGTTCTTTCGAGGGCTCTCGCTTCCATTGCTCTCAGAATTTACATCACAGTTTTCGGTTTCATTTTTACTAACTTTATTTTCATCCTGTACATTTTTGACTATATTGTTATTAACTTCAGGCTGCGACACCATGTTAAGATCGTTGAGGGATTTTGAAGCTTCTAAGTGTTCTCGTTCAATTTTCTCGTTATTAGTAGGAGGAGAAGGAATGTTGGAAGACACAGTCTTTTTGATTTTGAAAACCAAATCATTATTGGTCGAATAATGTTTGAATGTTTCATTTTTTATTAGTACAAGACCTGGGTCAGTTTTCTTCTTTATGAAGCCACCAGTAGCTGAAAGGGGAATTAAAGAAAAAAAATTACTAGACTGTGACAGGTAATCTCATAAGCAATTTTGAATAATTCCAAAAAGCATAGCTGCCAACGAGGAATTATAACAAATTATTGCACAGAGCTAATACAGAAAAGAACATTAAAAAACATAATTTCGCAATACCTTCCAAACTAATGCATGAGCAGCTTTTTAAAAAAAATTGTAAGAAACGCTTATAAAATACAAAACAAAACAAAAAAATATGTACAACAAAAGAGAAGCCACATAAAAACTTATTTAAGAAAAATATAATAAACAGAAAATTATAGTAGGCAGCTATGCAGAATGCTTAATATAGACAATGCTATCAATAACAATTCAGTTATAACAATTAATGACAAAATGGCATTTATGGGTGACAAAATAGATAACCAACTACTACAGGAATTCTTTTGAAATTTAAAGCAAAAAAAAATGTATAATAAAATTCCGGGCAGAATTGCATTTTGTTGAAAAGAATTGATCCAAACTATACAAACAAAACAGCAAAAAATAATTTAAATAATATTTAAATAAAACAAAACCGTGTTCAAATAATTAAAAATGTAACGCTGAAGGTATGGAAATTCTCAATCAGTTATTCAATCGAATAATATCTACTTCAGATGGCAATAATACTTGATTCAAAATCCCTCAACGATTTTTTTTTAACAGCTGAAAATTATTCATATTGAAAAATGATTTAAATCACTTAAGGTGTCAAACTTAAAAAATCCATGATTAAAATAAGTAGAAAAGTCAAGTTTATAAACTGACATGTATATAAAATGATTCGGCAAACATAACACATATATTTAAAATCAAAACTTATTCAAAGTTCCTGAAAACAAATTATCAACAGTAAAATAAATATACATTTGATTGAAAAAATGTTTAAAGAATAGTACTGGAAGATTGTAATAGGAAAAATATTGAAAAGACCATAGTGGACAAGATAATCCATTTTCTTTTGTCGTATATATATATATATATATATATTATTATTATTATTATTATTATTATTAGCCTCTCTTCCATTTCCCTCGATATTTATGTTCATAGATCTTAAAATATTTGTTATATAAAAGAATAAGCATAGAATAACAAAAGTATAGTAGAAATATTATAAATGTGTTTTTATACAAAAGCACAAAACATATTTTTATAAGTCATCAAGTTAGGGACATAGGTAAAATTTAATAAATTATAAATTATTAAAATTTTAAACTGATAAAGTGCTGTAACAATATTACATTACTTTTTGGATAAATGTTTTTTCCTCAATCGTGGAGGTGGACATCTTCCGCGATAATTTTCCATCGACGCGATCGAACATCTTCAATTATTCTTTCTTCTAAGTCCGCAATCGAACTTTCAATAGAGGTTTACAAGTGCAGTAATTAAAAGAATAAAAAAAAATCTTCACTGAAACAATGGCTAACCAATAGATGAATCAGACAGTAATATTACAATGGTGACGAAAGCAATCACCTCCCGCAAAGCTGATCAAAGGTGAAAATCGAAGTCACAAACATAAAGAAAAACTGATACGTTGGCCACACCTTCTAACGTTTTGTTGACAACATTCGATTGAGATAAAAAAAAAAAAAACGCGTAATTTATTACTTATTCCTGAATCTAACATACGGTTCATGTTACGGCGATAATGTATATACATTTTTTGAAAACGATTGTTTTTCAGGCAGAAATAAAATTTGTTATTTTAATTAAATGCATTATTAATATTTACAAAATAGCTATCGAAAAAGTATTTAATTATAATATGCTATTTTTAAAAACTGATTGTGTTATTTGATCAAAAAATTATATAATAAGAAATTAAATTAAGTGCAATTTTTTTTTAAAGTTAACATAACGTAGTCCTAAATTTCATAATGTATACCAACCTTTACAAACTTTTAATAAATTGAACTTATAAAAATTAGAACGGTATATTGGAACGAACTTTTAAGAATTATGAGAACGGTAGCGTGTTCACAAAACATTCGTTTAAGATGGGTTCAAAACATGTGTATATAAATGTAATAAATAAAACACCGAAAAGTTTCATATTTAATTAACACAAAAATTAGTGTTTTCCTTAAAACACTTAATAGTGCCTCAATTTAAAAGCAGTGTTTAGCATATAACAACAAGAAAATTAATATATTGATACATTTTAATATAATAGGCTTAAGATTCTGTCGATCAACTCATAGTAATTTTTATCATATTATCTAATTTATCTGTCGCAGAGTATAGTAAAAAATGCCACAATTAGCTAACAAGAGAAAAATTATAATATAAAATACAGTTTTTCTCAGAATAGCTTGTATTTTCAGATTACTGTCTATCGGTGGCAATGTAGACAAAATACTCTTTTTTTTTTTTATAATGACGAAAACGTAAATCTGAAAGGCGAAAACACAAACGGGAAGCTGAACCAGCGAAAGGCGCTGTAGCAGTTATTTATTGTCAGCAAATATTCATGAAGTTTCCTAATGCATCTGCCAAAAATATGATGTGCTTGGACAGATGCCAATTTCACTTGCCCAAACCGTCTAGAAGAGACGTAAGTTTGGAGTGTCTAGAGCACCTGAAGACAAAAAGCCGAATCCAATTTTTAAAAAAGACGTTCGCTAAAGGTCGACATAACGCTGCTACGTACAAGATACAAGGTACAGGATGTTACATTTGAGAATCTTTTAAATCAAACAAAAAGCAAAATCTACAAACATTTCAAACATCTTCAAATTTGTATGTATTAAATTTCACAAGCAATCTTTTATGGGAAAAAAACATTTAAAACTTTAGCTCAATTTCTATCAATTTAACTTAAAGGTAGAAAAAATTATTGAACCCACTAAAAAAAATTAGTTTTAAAATAGTTGTTTCTCTAATCTTCTTTTCTTATCCAATTTTTTAAAAGTTATTTTTTTAAAAAAAATTTACAAAAATTTGTCTAAAATATTTTAAAGAAAAATAAATGTAAAAGTTCGTTTCCTGAATGAAGATATAGTGTTTCAATTTGAAAAAGATAGCATACAATACATATTTTTTTTCCTCCTCGTTTTGCGTGTATCTTTATTATTTATTAAAAGAATGATATTAGTACAACCCAAGTTATGATTAACATTCAAGAAATATATTTTATAAACTTCCCTTTCCTTTTTATTTTTTTTAAATGTACGTTTATTTGATTTTATTAAGAATAGAATATTTCGAGCATCAACTCAAACGAATACTAAAGTATATTTTTAAAAAATGAAATTTTATATTCAAGTTTTCTATATAAAAACAGTTATAGCTTTCATTTTATATATTCAAAACTAATTAAGCATATTTCTCAATTTAAACACAGGAATTCAAAGAATTAAAACTCGAACACAAAAATATTTCCAAAAATAAATTTAAAAAAAGGATTCTTTCAGTATTTCAGATAAAACAAACTAAACTAAGAAAAATAACAAGTCTGTAATTATGAAAAAACAAATAAAAAAAACACCCTTTTGATTCCAGTCAGAAAATAAATTTACTCACAGTATATCAATCCACTATGAGTATTTATTTTGCATTGAAAATTTATTTGAGAATGTTTCAAATGGTAATAATGAGTTATTTATCGGAAATCATTTAACATCTCAACTCTCTTCAAGAAAGAATTTCGAACAAACGATTCTAACACTAAATTGGAAATGAATACTCAGCATTCTCTGTGTCCATATCGAAGTTTCTTTTTTTATATATTTGACCAAAAAAAAGCAACTCATTATGTATGATCCAATTTAATCAATCAATGTCTCATTTTGCTTCTATGCGGTAATGTTTTTGAACTGAGGTCTGATGAAAAGGTAAAAGAATAAGTAACTGCATTGTTACTTATCTTTTTGTAAATTTTAATGTCGTTAATCATGAAACCTTGCACAGATTACATTCCCGTTCGAAAAAATCCAATACTAATAAAACAGATTTTAATTTTGAATTTCCCAATGTTTTACAATAATCAATTAATGTTATAAATCAGTCATTGATTTTTGGTTCACAAAATTATTATTTATTAGCCCGACATTACATCCAAACACCTTCGTAATAAATTCTGATAATTTTTATTATAAATATTGATAATACAATTGAAATTGAATTAAAGTGCCATGCTATTTTTACTACATTTTGGTGTTTAGAAATATTTTTTAAACCCTAAATTGTTTTTAAAACTCCCATGAATTTCAGAAAGGAGGGGAATGCAAGAATACACATAAGAACTTATTAAGAAAGGCTGAGAATTCAGATTCTAAAAAAATGGAACGAATGCGAACACTTGATTAAGAAATGAAATTAAGAACGAAAAGAAATTCTTGCAGTTTTAGAAAATAGAAGTTTCGATAAAAAACTAAAAAAGAATTCTGTTTTTCTTATCAGAGGTTTACATTATTTCAGAATTAGTTATATACATATTATTTAATTTATTTTCATTGGTCTTCCTATTATGATTGATAATATTTTAACCGTTAAATATCCTTTATTTTTTAATATAACTTTTTAAACAATTAATAAACAGAAATTCATATTTTTATTTATTTCTAATTTTAAAACAAAAAAAATAATTCAAAATTTAATTACAGAAAAGTATTCGAAAAAATTAATTAATTACAGAAAAGTATTCGAATGGTATTTTATTTATACTCGATACAATAACGATAAAATTGGTAAAATGAAACTATTCAGAAAGAAATGGCGGAAAAAAAATCATTCTACCAGTTTTAAAAATTAAATTGCGTCTGAATTCCATGAAAAACAAATGTTTGACGCAAGTGAATTTTGCAAAATCGTCTGCGCGATGAGACGAACAAGTTCTGCCAAGTGGGAAGGTAAAAAGTATTCCAAACTACGAGGTCACGTGACACACCGACAGGCGCCGATGTATTGAAAAATAAATACACGACGATCTAAAAAAAACTGAAGCCGACAGAGGCGGAAAGTTGTTCGAGCTAGTGCGAAACGCGAATTCTTGGGAGAACCCCCAATTTCTCCGAAAAGAACTAATGACGTCACGGAACTACATACCCATTGTTGCGAAACGAGAAACAGCGTTAGAAACTCGTCTTGTTCCGCCGTATAAACAGCGTGAAACGGCAAGAGAAAGTGATGTTATAGCAGGAACACGAAATCCGAAGTCAGCAATTTCAGAGCGGTAAACAGAGAAATTGAAAAGTTTATCTTCCCCCCTCTCCCCGATTTTCATTTATTTAAATCAAGACTGAATATTTTCTTTAATTTTAAAATAAATGAAAGAAAATATTTCTATAAATTACATAATATAAATATATGTAATTGTGATTTAATCATTAATAAAAATGCAATGATATTGAATTATTCGTTTTGAATTGAATATTCTAACGATTGAATAATTCGTAATTGAATTGATCGTGATTTCGGAACATTTTTAGCATTTTCATATAAAATTACTCTCATCCTGCCCAAATTTATATTCATCAAAATTAATGAACAATTTTATTAATAAATCTATAAGATTTCGAATTTTCTGTACGCTACACCTTGTATTGAATTATTTCCTTTAATAAAAATGTACATCAGATTTTCATCTACAATAAGTAATAAGTTTTTCGTAACATTATTAAAGCTGCTTAATAAAAAGTTTTCTTTTATTTTCTACATTAAAAAAAAGAAAAACAATATTCCATCTAAAATACATTCAATTTGATTTATTCCAGCCCGGGACTGAACTATAAATGGCCATCAGCAAAACGAGATAACTAAAAACATTTCTTAAATAACGTTGCCATTCTAAAAAATAAATAAATGAAAATATTAATATATTTTCAACAAATATTGCTATTAGTATAATTTCCAGTTATACTTTTTAATGCCAAAAGAATTTTTAAGATATCAAACAGACAGTGAATATGATTTTGACAGCAGTGAATTTAAGCTCGTGTTACTGATTTATCTTAATTTTACATTTTTTATTTTAGTAACTCCCTGAAAAAAGAATAAGTTGATTTATAATGGCTCATGAATGTATGTAGTGAGTACACAATGTTATTTGAACAAACACTCAATGTTTATAAGTATAACCAATTGAATGTAAACAGACAGGTGTCTGATCAATTACATTTGACGAAGTTTTAACGTTATCTTATTTATAATTCATAGAAATTGTACTTTTTATACATTTATTTAATAAGAAATAACATCTTATTTGAAATGCATACAGGTCTCACTTAGTAGAATGATCCTACAAAGCACTTTATAGTAGCAAATCCTCTGCTCCAATCACCAAATTATTAGTGCAAACTCATAAAACTGTCATTTATGTTTTCTGTTTGAAGACTACTTGTCTAATATATATAATAAGAGGCTCTGCACTTACTCCAATTTTGCATATTTCCATTATTATTATTATTTTAAATGCAGTGTTAACACATATTGCCTAGATATTCAAATGACTGTAAGTCGTGAGAGGAAAAAATTCCGTTCCTCGAAAAAGTCAAACAAATCAGAAAGTCATTCATTAGTGTTGCCATAAACTTACAGCTAAAAGTAGAATTAATAATTAATATTGTTTTAAATTATTTATTCTTAATTAAAACTTCAACTTTTTCCTTTTTTTTTGTCACCATTTCACCATCAAGTACAATTTAAAGACTTACTACGACATAATAATTTTTTTTACCTTAAATATTTCAGACAATACTGGCAAAACAAACCTCAAATGTCATGGATCAGGTGACTCACTATCTACCAATCACAAAGCGAATAAATCGCAATGTTTACATAACATTTTTTTAATATATATATAATAGAGACATATCGCGACTATGTTGCAGAAACCAACTCACTGTTCTTAACGAATTTGTTCGAAATTGTTTATTGTATGAGAGAAAGAAGACGTATAAAGGCGACAGGTCTTTCAGAATACTCACAACGCAAACAAATATCGTCAACCATTAATGCCGAGAAGTACCACGCCTAATTCCGTTAAGTTTAAACAGATGTCGGCGGAATCTTCTAAATAAGCTACAATAATAAGAATCACGGTCGCAATTCGTCTGCCTCCTAAAATAAAGCATAAAGCGCACAAGCTACAGTGTAGAACAAACATTGATCTAATCGCTGGCTGACATTTTCGTTTTAGATAGGGCATTATTCGAAATGAATGCGAATTCAAAAGTTAACTTGTTATTGAATTTCCCAAGGTCGAAGCAGTTAAAAAATATATTAGTTTCCCCCCCCCTTCCCCTTTATTTTTTTTTATAATTCCCTATAAAGATGTTCAGATACAAAAGAGGAAACAAAAATGTTAATGCTTGTTATGTAAGTAAGTAAATATATATTAGAATACTTTAAGAATATCCAAAATAATTTTATCCACAAATGATTAGTAACTATAAATATTTTATCGCCTTTTTAATTCTATTTTTACGATAATTTTAGAATTTACTTTAAAAAAAAAGGACTTTTAAAAACTACCTTACAATTTAACAAAAATATATAATCAATTACATATCACATGATACAAATATTTTATTTTATTTTCACTACAGTCACGATAACATGTTAAAAAGTACTTAATTGTTTTTTATATCGAATTTAAAAAATTTATGATGGTTGGAAAACCACCTATAAATAAACGCAGTAGCTAAAAGTGCAAGCAGGATTTTCAGTAAAATCAGTGGCAACACATCAATTAATGTAACGATTAAAAAACTCTTTTTAACCAATGTAAATGGCAACGTAAAAAATCTCTCTAAATACAGCACTTTAATTTTTCATGTTTCTTAGTTCAGAGAGGAACATTAAGTTAGTATTATATTATTAGTAATAGTTAGTTTTTGTTGAAGTATTGAACCACAACTTTTATGAAGACCTATAATTTTGGAGCAAATAAATTATGCTACATCTCACCATTTGGCTCCTGACTTTTATCATTTACATACAAACCGAAATACAAATATATTCCAAAGATAAACTTTTCATATTTTGGCTAAATTGTCAAATTATTATGGAATTTTCGAAGTAGTTTTTCTTTTCTGGCAATATTTCCTTTCTTTGCGCTTACAAGATAGTAAAAAAAAAGTATGTAATCAAGATCTATAAGTAAAAAGATTCTGTGGTTATTTAAAACAATAATCTAAGCAGTATTTGAAATCTACTTAACATTTTAATCTATTTACTAGACCAAATTCTTTATTTTTAAAACGAAATTTCAAACATTTTATGAATATGATATGTCATAACTGATAAGCAGATGCAATTAGAATATTTTTAATCACACATCCTTTTTTTTTTTTAGATTACCAACCACGTTTTTTTGTATAGAAATAAATGCAGAAGGATGTTTGTAATAGAGTATAACAAACAGAGGGGACAAAAATGAATTTTCCTGTTTGAAAACATCTGCGGTTAAAATTAATGAATAAAATGAAACTAAATTTCACAAGCAGACTGTGGCAGGATGACAAGATAAATACCCCAAAAAGTTTCCGCAGCATATGGTAATACTTTAAACAGATAAATCAAAGCATTGAATATATAACTTTAATGTTGATAAAATACATATACAATTTTTATGAGTTTCATGCTGCATGTCATTCAACACTTTTTTTCTATAGTAAAATATCATTATTCCAACTGTTTTGAGTCAAGAAATCCCATTATTTATTTATTGTCGAGCTTCAACTTTTTTTATATTTATAATCCGAAGAATTTATATGCCCTGACTGGCAAAGTTTCAGTCAAAAATGAATTAATTTCAATGCAATAAAAAAATCGTTTTCATTATTCTTTAAGAATATCCTTGCTTTAGTTTCCATGTTTGTTTGTTTGTTATGTTTCCTACATTTTTTCAACAAACGAATCGTTATTCTTACTACTTACATTAAATGTTAAATGTTTTCATGCATCCATAAAATTAATGTTTGTCTGTGGACATAATAAATGAGATTTTGCTTTATTTTCACAGTATTCTTGGCAATTATTGATTTTCGTATTGCGCCAAAACTTTTTAATATATATATTATATTAGAATTTAAATTCCCACTTCTTTCACAGTCTGCATAATAAATTTTATTTCATTTCCGAATTTTACTAATTTATTTTAATTCCGAATTTTCCGAATACTAATTTCAGCTGCACAAGTTCCAAACAGGTACCATTATTCTATGGTCATCCTGCATATTATTAAAAAAAGAAAAAGAAATGTATTAATAGTTCCATTATCTAACTTTCAGCATATGAAACAGCAACAAGGCAGTGACAATAATGATGAGCATTATTTTTAAATTAAAATAATCTCTAATTTAATTTTAAAAAATGTATTTAAATTCTTGTCATAACTAAAAACTATGTTTATTAATAATTCATGCAATATAGGCTGCGATAAATATTAATAAAAATGTGATTAGTAAATGAAACTGTAGTAAAATTTGATGTTATAACTTTTTATAATTTTCTTTTAATTTCTTATCCCCCCCCCAAATAAAAAAAAGTTTAACCCATTTTCCGGTTTGTCCGTACGCTGTACGTGCATCGATTTATCGAATTTTGATAGTTGTATACAAAAAATAAATCATTCATAGAAATTATAATTTAATATTAAAATGACTTCGAATCCGTGTAGATAAGCCCAGTATTCTATGGATTTTCATTTGAATCAAAATAGGGAAATATTCCCAAAATAGAAGATGTCATCTTATTAGATAGTAAAGACAATAAACCAGTTCAGGGGTTAAAACAAGCACCGTAAAAACAAAAATCGGAAATTCAGGATGTAATACATACTGTACGACTTTTTGAAGAACAGTTTAAAATAAACAATGTTTATTAAACGGATCTAAGAATCCTAATTAAATGTTCCAAACATGTCAAAATAAGATAATTAAATATTCATGAGCCGCAAGAACCCGAAACAAAATTAATTAGCAGAAGATATTCGAAGAACGCTACGAATTACCAAACTGAAATGAGCGCGAAAAAATATGTAGAATTTTAATCCAAAGCGATTCCCTGTAACTGTACCGAATACTTACCACGCTGCGGAGACCTCATTTATTTCCTGCCCATTAGCTGCGATAATGCAAACGAAGCGATGACGTCACCTCACAATCCTTTCTCTTTTTTCCGATCCCACACTTTGACAAAATCTGATGTATCTCTTGTTCCGAAGACCGACTATCCTCTATTTTCTTCTTTTTTTTTTTTACGTCATTCGGGCTCGTAATGTAGGAAATGCGTCATAAGCTACGCGCTTATTGTAATTACTTTCGAAAAAGAGCTTGCGCATCGTGCCAGACGATAAATTCACCTGCAGCATCGGTACACACAATGCTCTTAAGAGGAAAGCAGAGGACATTCCTGGGCAGAAGAAAGACCTGCGGGGGCGGTAAAGAATTATTTCGAAAAGGCACTCCGGCTTTAAGAACACGCCTGTATAGATATGTGAGTGGGCATTAATTGGGTAAAAGTCAATATGCGTCGTAAAAAAAGCTGAAGATCGTTTTATATGAGATTTCACAAAACGGTGGAATTCGAATTCCGAGAAAATAATAAAGGGTGGGGGTGGGGATGCGGAATATATCACTTATTTATAATTACCCGTATTTGATCCCCAATTTATCAAGACTGTTATGTTCATGCATAATATGTAGCATGAGTTTTTGCTTAAGCATAATAAGCAGTAAATAATTCTCTCGAAATATTTTTATGTATCACATTGTGAGATGTATATTAAAGGTGAATTACAACAACATTTTTACACTTGTTTTGTAAGGTTTCGTTAATGTGGAGATGTCTCGGCTCGTGAGTCGTAGGGTTTTAAGTTCGAAACCCGATTCCACCAAAGAACCGTCCTATAAGAGGGTCAGTTGCACTTTAAATATGTCATGGCCAAACGTCCTCCGGCTAGTGTGGTGTTTACAAAGAGGTGCCCGCTCAGGTGTCGTCATCGTCACCTGACCGCGGTTCAAAATTACGATGTCCGTCTCAAAATAGCTTTAGTGTAGCTAGTATACATTAATATAACTAAGCTCAACTACACTTGTTCTGTTTAAAAAAATCACGAGGGCCGGGATAGCCTGGTTGGTAGAGCGTTGGACTCGTACTCCTTGGGTTACGAGTTTGGAACTCACCCGAAGATTCCCCGAGTGTGTGGCGGCTGGCGCTCGTTAATTCTGCCGTGGTCGCAAAGTCCTCCATGTCGAGAGTAATACAACTAGGGGTACTGGGTCAGGGGAAATCGTTCTCTGTTCCATATGTCTACATTACGATCTAAGATGAATGAATGAATACGCATGCATGAATAAAGTCCGCCCTTTAAAAAAGGGTTGTGACGTGAGTGTGTAGCCAAGTAGTACTCTTGGTCCTAGATGGAGCTACTTGTAAATCAAGAAATAATGAAACAACATCCATTTATCACAAACCAAGTAGAATGTGAACGCGGCCCAGTGAATCAAAGAAGTAGATGCCGATTTTTGCTGTTACATTAGAGTCTAGTCCCTGTACAGCTCGTAATTTCTCCTCTAAAGTCATTACAACTTATTTATTTATTTTCGTTTATCGCTCATTTTGAAATTTTCATTGTAGTACACTTACAAAACAGTAAGCATATCCCAAGAACAATTTAAGAACATTGTACATTCTGTTCAATTACAACCGAGAATAGTGATAAAAATGGAGGCCAAATTTTTTCATCTCCAAATGTGGAAGCTCCAGGTCAAACAATGGTATGTCCAGTAGAGGGCCAAGACACACACGCACACACTCATAATAAAAATTATTAATCAGTCAAAAATGCAATCAATACTATCAACATTTTTACAGCGAAATAAAATTTGGCAAATAATTATAGGCATAATATTTTTCTATAATGCTACAAAAAAGCCTTTTAATAAAAATTATTAATCAAAGAATCTATATAGAGCTAGTTCAAATGAGAAAAAGTAAAACTAGGCAAAATTTGCAGTTAAAAAGTTAATAAGTTTCTGAAAAAATTTAGCATTTAGTTTCCCAAACATATTAATAACTCTTCACTTCTGATTTAAACACCTAAGCATGTCTGTTCGTTTCATTTTCAAGGGTGCGGGAATCACCAAAACAAGTCAACTTGGAAGCAAGCAACAGCGTAACAAATGGCTTTATCGGTGTTCGTAATTGATAACAATGAACCTAAGCATGAATGGGAAATATTACCAATGTTCTATGGTAAGGGGATGTGTCCACTGAACCAACCGGTTGAACAATTCCAATGGCCAGAATTAAGGAACCGTGACTGTGACCCGTTAACGACAGGATATTTCCAAGGGAATGTGTCTCTTGCACTTTTCACTCCGTGAATCCACTGCTGTACGCAAAAAAAAAAAAAAAAAGACTTTTAAAGCTTTTTTGCAATTGCAATTTCACCACCCACGAAAGAGACTTATTTTTATCATCCTAAAGCAGAGGTCTGACACCTTCATCCTCCCCCCCCAGTCTTTTTATTTTTAAGTAACTCTCCATTTCATGCTCTTTTCCTCAATCATACCTACTCCCATATGCAATTTTATTAATAAAATTAAGAAATTAGTTTAACTTAAGAATTAACAATAATATTTGTAACCTTTTTATTATATTCTACATTTTTAAAAAAAAGCTTTTATTCCACGTCTTAGTAAATGAAATAACAAAAGAATTTCGCAAAAATCTGTGATGAAAACTAACATTTGCAACTTAATTGCATCATGGAGATTGAAATGAACATTTGCAACTTGATTGCATCATTGAAATTGAAATG
>JAOUZG010000678.1:5972000-5997111 GCA_026289955.1 Argiope argentata | reverse complement strand
AAATTAATCAAGAATTTACAAAAAATTCACATGCCGCCGCCAAACGCCATTATCTTCATATTGGCATTGTGTGAGAGCTTATATAATGTGGAAACCAGCTCGGGTAATTAGTGCAATTCAAAGGCTATGGCGACGTGGAGATTTAGGTCTAGGTTTCAGAGAGATTTAGGTCTAGGCTTCAGAGCTGCGTCATTTGGAATCCGATGTCGTTAAAGATCATCCATGTGTGTTGGACATGGTTTAAAATTAAATTTGGCATTCGAAAGCCAAGCAATTGGTGTAGCATGGAAGTTCTGAGAAAGGATGCCACTTCAGTTGTTATCTTCTCCATCTGACCATGGTTCAAAATTAAGAGGTCCATTCCAAAATAATCCCGGTATTGTTTCAAAGGTATGTTAATATTACTAAATTAAACTATTTTGGTGAAACTGAATTTCGAACTAAGGAATCCGCCTATTTTGAAGTCGATGCCTTAATATGCGAGCCATATTTTCAAAAATAAGATAGACAAACATTTCATTCACCTGTGTTGTTGTCACTAATGGCACTTGCCATGGACCGTCAGTGATTTTAAGGCGAATGAGTGTCTCTTGTTTTTGAAGTAGCGCCAACTAGGGTCAAAAGAGTACGACTTTTGCAACTCACTCATCACATTCGCTTGCACAGCCTCTTTTTACAAAGGGAGGGGCACATTCACATGCCTCATAGATAGACCACAGAAGAACGACCATGTCCTAACTGGGACTCGAATCCTGGACACCCAGAACACGAGGAAGAAGCGCTATCTATTTGCCAGGACGCCAGCTCGTTCAGTTATTTATAATTTTACTTAATGGAAAGTAAATGCAAATGGTAAAGATTAATAAATTATGGGTTAAACAAATGAACTGTCTCATTCTAGTTTCCGAGTCTGCCATCCCAAAACACATGATAATAAACCTATGTGGTAATCAGGACCTGACTAAGGCAGGGGCATACGGAGCAGTTGCCCACATATGTAGGGGGCCCGGAAGTTATAGAATAGACAATTTATGTTTCCTTCTTTAATGAATGTTCATCATTACTAAAGTAGTGAAGCAGAGGGGGGGCTACAAAGAAGTTTTTGTCACGGGCCCCAACTAGGCTAAGTCGGGCCCTGGTAGCAATCACAGCTATTTGAACTAAAAAAAAGTACCCCCGAGTGAGTGGCGATTGGCGCTCGTTCAATCTGTTCGTGGTCGCAAGGTCCTCCATATCGAGAGTAATACCACTGGGGGTACTAGGTCAGAGATGATCGTTTTTCGTTCCAGGTCTAAACTACGATCTGAGATGAATGAATGAATTTGCATGAATGAAGTCCGTCCCCTAAAAAAGGGTTGTGACGTGTTTATGGCTAAGCCGTACTCTTGGCCCTAGATGGAGCTGCTTGTAAAACAAGAGACGAATATCTCCGGCTTAAAATCTGCTGATGTATCTATCAGCGGGGCTTGTCCACGGCAAGTGCCATAAGTAACAACAACAACAAAAAAGTAGTATTAATTGAAATCGTTATACGCAAAACAACCGTTGCAAAATACAGAAAAAAAAATCACACTATCTTCGTCGACCCTCTTCTTCGGTTGACAGCTTTACCTTACGATAAATAAACAAAAGATTTCGCCGAATACAATAGAATCGCGTTGCCGGTCGACAAAGTATTACGCAAAGAACAGACACCGACTCACGCAAAATGGGAATTGAAAAAGAAAAAAAAAGAGGTATAGCGGTTTTCACTCCAAATAAACAGATCAGTAACCTACAGTAGAAAGTAAGGTGGAGAGGGGAGGAATGCACGGCTTTGCGCAAATAAACCTCCCCAATCCTCGTTTTCGGGTCACTCTCCGGGTCACGTGACCACGGGAAACATGTGACAATTCGCTTGCGCGCACCTCATCCGTTTCGGGTATCGCAATGGTAATTAGACGTGATCTGACCACTCTTTTACGTGATTGCTTTTAATGGACTGCAACCATCAACTCCAATTCACGAAACGCATTAGAGAGCACTGGCTGACATACGGACGACACGCACCGGATTGTCATCTGTAGTGGCGTGGATAAGAGAGGGAGGGTTCATTAGTAAATAGCCATCATTGTCGGTATCACTTGGACGAAACACAAAAATTAATTTTTATCCATTTGCCAGAGTTTATTCATTAAAATAAAAAACATGAAATTAATTGCGTCAGTCGAAAAACATTTCTGGTAACGCCACTATACCGCTTATTCTCATGTCAGATCATGATGTTGTTTTGGGGGTGAGT
Organism: Argiope argentata; assembly: GCA_026289955.1. Lineage (NCBI taxonomy): Eukaryota > Metazoa > Arthropoda > Arachnida > Araneae > Araneidae > Argiope > Argiope argentata. The sequence continues at coordinate 5,994,830 of JAOUZG010000678.1, read as the reverse complement.
TTTTTGGCATCAACAAAAATCCGCAGGTGAAAAAGAAAAATTTTATGATCTGCACGAGCATCTCAAAAAATCAGCTTTTAAAAATGCGTTGCCATTGTAATTACAAAAGCCCTGATTTTTTTAAAAAATAAGTTTCTTACAGCAAATAAAATCAAGAAAAATGTTATTTTGAACACGCGATTATATGAAATGAAATAAATAGGAAATGTGATATTTTTTAAACAATCAATTAGAGACAAAGTTTTTTTTTTTTTTTTTTGGATCGTTTGCAATACCAAAGTGACTCATTCAACGAAACGATTAAAGTGAATAAAAATATAATTCAACTCGCACGAGCACGTGGTGCTTGGCCGTTCAAGAAATGATGTTCTGACACGATACATTGAAATATGCATAGCAGATTTCATTTCAATCTTTTTTTTATTTGTTTCGTTTTTTCGATCGTTTGCAATATTATAGTGACTCCTTCAATAAAACAATTAAAATGAATAAAAAATATAATTTAACTTGTACTAGAAAGTGGTGTTTGGCCGTTCAAGAAATGATGCTCTGACTTGATACATTGGAATATGCATAGCAGATTTCAGTTTAATCTTTATTTATTTATTTATGTTTGCCTTTATACATAAGCGTTTTTTCGTATTTATACACAACGATATTAAATACTTTTTTACGAGCAATTTTACCACTACTAAATAATCAAGAACAAATTTTAGAATAAATATAAAGGAATAGATAAAAGAATAGAAATAAATATAAAAGAATAGACAGCTACACTTTCAGAGACTAGAAATTATAATCTCTTTTTTTTTATTCATTTTTGTCCAATCAAGGCAATCCAAGATCACCTGTTTTAAATAAACGCAATAAATGAGTTTTCTACATTTAAATGAAAGAAAACGTCAATGAAATAATTACCAAAACGAAATAAATTAAGATGACGTCTGAGTGACAGAAAAATAATTCTATGTTAATACTATCAAACATAGGTGCATATTTAACCATCTACCTGTAAGTTGTTTAGTAGCGTCCCGTGGTTTTGCGTTTTTTCGTTTGCGTTTTTTTCGTTAAGATATCAAAATTCAATTGGCACGGCGCCACTGGCAAGCGCCATGGAAATCTGGAATTGATTCCATTAAGATTGGACGGGGTGGGAAAATATTAATTTGGCCTCTATTGAGCGGCGTGATACTGATTGACAGCAGAAGGAACTATACAAAAATTCGGCCGCGACCTGATTACGAGCTAGACGTGCAGCTAAAATTCACGATTGACCCAATGAATTTCACATATCGATAAATGAGTATCAATATTTTGATCAAAGTCACATGAACTTATCTTAGTGGTTCATATCGTGACAATATTCGCCAGAATTAGAGAAAAGCAAGACCAACATCAGAAATTTTTGTACCATAAAGAAAAAAAAAGAGTTAGAATTAGAGAAAAATAAGACCGATATTAACAAACTTTGTTCTATAAAGCAAAAAAGGAGTTAGAATTAGAGAAAAACAAGACCAACATTAACAAATTTTGTTCCATAAAGCAAAAAGAGTTAGAATTAGAAAAAAATAAAACCAACATCAAAATTTTTTGTTCCATAAAGCAAAAAAAAAAAAAAAAAAAAAAAAAAGAGTTAGAGAAAAACAAGACCAAAATCAAATATTTTTGTTCCGTAAAACAAAAAAAGTTGTGTGGAATGAATGAACACAGAGAAATGGAGGGAAGCATTAAATAGCAATCGATAAATTAACTAAATCGATAAATCCGGGAAATTTTATAATGCATTGTTGCATCAACAATTCTAACTTTAACCCATTCGCTGCCAAGCCTAAATTGTATGAGGTTATTCCCATTGTCGTTTCAGTTTCGAGTGTTATTGTTTATTTAAGTTTTATTATTTCAAAATAAATACACATATTTTGTCATAAGTAATCATTTAATTGTATAAAATTCAAACACGAGTATACTCGTGGTTGGCAACAGAAATAACCTCGAACAATTTAGGCTTGGCAGCGAATGGGTTAAATAAAGTAGAATTTTTAAAAAAAATTTATTTGTAAATTTTTTTTCAAGTTTTTACACTTGTATATTTATGTTTGTGGCCATAAGAAGTTTTCAAGTTTGACAAGTTGTACATTATAATATATTGAAAGTATCACGAGTATATTCGTGCTGTCATTGGGTAACACCCTGCCAATCACGAGTATATTCATGATTGGCAACGAATGGATTAAGAATTCAATAATCATTGGTGTCAACTAGAAAAAAAAGGGTAAAAAGTCGTTAAAGTGATCGTATCACCCATAAATTCACCACAATAATGTAATGATAATACTTTGTGATAATATAAAGTACATTCTATTCTATAAAATATTAATATTAATTGCACTAATAGGATGACTCGCTTCACACAATTTTTTGGAGTTATAATTTCAATTGGTTTGCGTTTTACTTTCAGATTTTAATAATTTCGGTTTTATGTCTTATGATTTTGTTATGAGAACATGATGTTGTTTTGGTGTGTCCGAAATAACGTAGAAAACAAATATTCGTTTTTTCATTGGTAGATAGTGAGTCAGTCACCTGAACCATAACATTTGAGGTTTGTTTTGCCAGTATTGTTTGAAATATTTAATTAAAGTTACTATCAATTGCTTTTTGTTTGTCGTTTCTATGAAATGACACCGTCTTCCAGTTATATTCATCAGTCAATTAATTGGAATAAATAGTAGCCTATGTTCTATTCTGGATTATAATTTACCTCCGTGGTAAATTTCATTTAACTTCGTTCAGCTGTTCTAGCGTGATTGACTCACATCATCCACCCATCCATCCATATTATCACATTTATAATAGTAGTATAGATTTAACGATATAACGATACAATACAATGCTTGAATTACAGCAAACTACAGATAAATTTCTAATTGTCTTGAAAATTTCTTTTTGGAAATTTTTATGAACCAGATGGTTAATAACAATCAAAAACTAATAGTTAAAATCTTTGTGGGCGTCTTTTAAATTCTTAACGCACACTTTGTGGTATCTCGCATCAATAAAAGAAGAAATACTTTACCTTACAATGAATGTATCATGACTAACAACTGTGGCATTTCGAAAACCAAAGAGATTAATGGGTTTCAACCGTCAACGTCATCGACCGACAGACGTCATCCAATTGCAGGTGTGCATAGCCGGATTAAAGATGAGAAGAACCAAGGAATTCTAATAACGGGATATTCAAAAATCTAGAAACCGATGCATACAAAAAAATCAATTTTTGACGTGATGATACTTATAAAACAGGTAATACAATCTACAAATCGTATCATGTTACATGCTGAGATGAAAAATATCAATTAGAATGCTTTACAAGATTGATCTTTAATTTATAAAATTGGAAATGATATTTCTTCGATAGTACATGTTCATTAAGACAGGGTTTTCAAAATTTTCATTGTATTTTTAGTTAAAAATTAATTAAAATTTAAGCGGGTTTTTTCCCTTGAAAATATTTTTGCATATTGCAGCATGAAATCGCTTCAAAATATTACACTATTTTGAGATTTTTTAAAAAATATTATGCTTTTTAGTGCCACCACTTTTATTCACAAATATAATTCCTTCTTTCCGTTATAATATATTTAAAAAATATTTTTAAGCATATTTTAAGCTAAAACTTTTTTATTGTTTTAAGTAGCTACATTCATTCATAAACAAGCATATTATGTTAATATCAATAGAATTTTTATAAGTACACGAATATATTTTAGCAAATTTTTAAAACATAATAAATTAAAATGAAATCCGTTATGCCTATTTCAGTGTATCATGTCAGATCATGATTTCTTGAACAGCCAAACACAACGTGCTCGTGCGAGTTAAATTATATTTTTATTCATTTTAATCGCATCATCGAATGAGTCACTTTGGTATTGCAAACGATCCAAAAAAAAAAATCTTTGTCTCGCATTTATTGTTTAAAAAATATCGCATTTCCTATTTACTTCCTTCCATATAATCACGCGCTTAAAATTACATTTTTAGGTTTTATTTATGGTAGTCATTAACTAATTTCTTTAATCACAGCTTTTGTAAAAGCAATGGCATCACGTTATTAAAAACTGATTTTCTTTTTGAGATGTTCGTGCAGATAATAAAATTTTTATTTTTCGTCCACGGAATTTTGTTGACGCCAAAAACCTCATCCCAAAAACAACATCATGTTCTGGCATGATATACATTAATCAGGTTTAAAACATAATCTTGAAATGATGTTTCGGACTGAAGTTTCAAGTCATTTTTATTAATTTTTTATTTTCTTGAATTAATAAATTTGTTATTTAACTTTACACGAAATAGTTATGGGCTACTCTGTATTTATTTATTTATTTTTTGTTAAGTGGCCCATAATTATAAACACCAACGTTTAAGAAAATCATAAAATTATACACAGTATTATGTACACCTAAAACTTTTAGTTCCAGTTTTTTCATGTGATTTCATTCTTTAAATGCTTTTCAATGGAAATCGAAAAATGCTTCTGAATGATAAAGCATCTATTTTGCATTACAACAGCAAAACAATAAGCAATATTCTGCATTACAGCAGCCAAAATATAAACAATGGCGATTTTTCTCCCTTATTTAAAAAGGTTGCACAAAGTGCAAATAAAGCGCCATTTCAGCGTTAAAATGTTATATGATAGATATGCGAGTATTGTGGCATACAATGCATACGCTTTATATATTCAGGTGACAGACACGACGTTTGTCATATTATAGCGTCGTCATGTATATTGTCTATTTACTACAATTTATAACTCACCAGATAGAATGTTTGGTGAAAATTCAAATTCATAATTTCAATAATTAATCTCATTAATGATCCGGCTTAAATGCTAAACCAGAATTTTTCAAAATGAGTTTAATTATTTTTTGAGCAGCAAGTCAAATAACAAGGTAAAAATAAACATGTCAGAGCACCATTTCTTGAACGGCCAAACACCGCGTGCTCGCGCGAGTTAGATTATATTTTTTATTCATTTTAATTTGTTTCATTGAATGAGTCACTTTAGTGTTGCAAACGATCCAAAAAAAACTTTGTCTCGCATTTATTATTTAATAAAAAATATCATATTTCCTATTTATTTCATTTCATATAATCTCGTGCTCAAAATGACAGATTTTATTTGATGTAGTCATTAACTTATTTTTTTTAATCAGAGCTTTTGTAAATGGGATTTCAAAGTCTTATTTTAAAGCTGATTTTTTATATGCTCGTGCAGATAATAAAATTTTAATTATTCGCCTCCGGTTTTTGTCGACGCCACAAACCTAATTCTCAAAACAACATCATGTTCTGACATGATAAAAATAATAAAAATCTAGTTAATGAATGCCAAATACCAAACGATAAATAATACTAACAAACTAACAGTAGTTTTTTTAACCTACTTCTTATTCACTTCATCATCATTTCTTTACTTTTGATATAATTCTCAGTTTGGTTGCATGTGTAGACTCATCAGATTTAGTTTCGTTTAATTATATCAACATCTCCTTTTGTAATAACAAGTTTATTTTTGGAACACGCTCTTAAGATAGAAATCGATCAAATACTTATCATCATTAATTTACCGTTCTAATTGTTCAACAAGTATATTTTTAACTGTGACAAAGATCTTTATTTGTAACGCAGGTAACAGCAGAAGAAAAGAAATAAATAAAAAAGACTCAGAACAATTTATACTGGAGGGAAGGAAATATATCAGGAAATGCGTAAATAATTTTACAAAACACTTCCGATTGTTAAGATACGTGAAAGATTAGAAATTTTTTTTTTACGCCAGCAGAACGATAATAGTTTACCATTGCCCAAGTAAAGACCGCTTATTAACTGTGTTTGATATGTCCAAACAGTGATATTTTAACGAATGAAAACGAGATATCTCGTGACCCGGCGACAATATTCTGTCTGCTAAAAAACGAGATATCTCGTGACCCGGCGACAATACTTTGTCTGATAAAAACGAGATATCTCGTGGCCCAGCGATAATATTCTGTCTGCTAAAAACGAGATATCTCGTGACCCGGCCACAACGTTCGGCCAGCTAAAAACGAGAAATTACAGTATGTAACCAAACAAATGTAAACGATATTATCATTAAATGAATATTTTAAGTAAATTCATTTGCGGTTAAAAACTTTTTAACATGGTTTTGTTGGCACACTATTAGTAAATTGGATAGGAGTAATATAAAATCTACAAAAAGGCAGGTCATTGAACCTAGAGACAAATGAATAGGATCTTCTGGTAATTTCTTGAAACAATAAATATGAAGTCCCTCTACCTCATTAATTATCGGTATTCAACAGTTTTGAAATTTTAACTAAACAGACGCCTAAGGCCACTAGGCTGATAGTGAACAGCATTAGAATAATTAAAGAACGATAATTTCCTGGCAGCCAAATAAACAAGTTTGTAAAACAAATACAAAATAAACAATACATGCTTCCAAAATAAAAAATATATTATTAAAATATTAATATTTCATAATATAATTAGTCAAATTTCTAAATGTTTCATTATATTTATCTGAATATTAGACTATTTATAAAATCGAGCTTTCATAATAATTATGTACCTATGTGGATGCTCAGTAGCCCCGAGTCACAATATGTCGACAAAATTAAATCAAAGATTAAAATGAAATCTGCTATGCATATTCCAATGTATCATGTCAGAACATCCTTTCTTGAACGGCCAAGCACCACGTGCTCGTGCAAGTTGAATTATATTTTTATTCATTTTAATTTGTTTCATAAAATGAGTCACTTTAGAATTGCAAACGATCCAAAAACACTTTGTCTCGCATTGATTGTTCAAAAAAATATCACATTTCCTGTTTATTTCATTTTATATAATCTCCTGCTCAAAATGACATTTTTCTAGGTTTTATTGGCTGTAGTCATTAACTTATTTTTTTTAATTGGAGTTTTTGTAAATGCAATGGCTATTAAAAACCGATTTTTTTAAATTCTCGTGCAGATATAGAATTTCAATTTTTGACCAGCGATTTTTCTTTACTTTTCGCCTTCGGTCTTTTGTTTACCTCATTCCCAAAATAACATCATGTTCTGACATCATAATAAATAAAAAGAATTAATCTAAAATAAATCATCAATATGTAAATGGTGTTAAAATGCAAAATTAAAAAAGAGGCTATATTAAATAAAACTTCATAGGCTAAATTAACTGCTAACATTCGATTATCTGAACCAGACCCCAATCAACACTCACAGCAAGAATTCTAACGTAACATTCCGAAGTTTTAAAATAAACTTCCTGGGGGAAAAATTGGAAGAAGAAACGATAAATACGATTTCAAAGTAAAACCATTCGCAACGTTTTGCGTCATTAGTGATGATTCACTTTCCGATCAACTATTCGAGAATAGGCAGATGTTGCAACAGAACGCCACTCATTCTTTCGTAGATTGGCACCAATATTCCATGCTAAAATATTTGCCATTTATTTTTTTTGGATTCTCAACAAATAAGATAAATCATTATAATGGGCATTTGATTTATCACCGGCTAATTCGGATAAAAATGACGTAATACACAGCTGAAAATCTTAACAAGAAATTAAAATTTTTACACCGTTTGATCATAGATTTATCGTCTGTGATCATGATCAAGTATTACATTTACACGAAGCAAACTTGCGGTTATATATATCTTTTTTGACGCTGAAGAAAACAGGTATCTGTTGAAAGCAGAGATCACTTTCGAATCGTATTTGAATGAGTGGTAGACCATTATCATGATTTCAAAATTAATGGCAATCAACGAGTGAATATAAAAAAAATCGTCTGGAGCTAACACTAAAGACAATGAAGACGAATGTAAAGAATTATTCGGTTCCGAAACTTCGAATTTATTTTGGTTGTTAAAATATTGATGAAAAAAAAAAGTGGTCTTAATTCGAAGCAGAATGCTGTATTTTTTAACTCGTAGATAATCAACAAATCAAGAGAGTGAAAGATTTTTCATAATTTTGCTTAATTAAACACTTTTCCGAATGCATGCAAATCGAATGAAATAAGAAATGTATTATTATATATTCAAGATATCCGATAAAATCCTGATTTTTAGCGCTCTTATGAAAAATTAATTTTGTTGTTGTTGTTACTTATTGCACTTGCATATGGATAAGATAACTATAAAAAATAATTATTATAAAAACTAAAATAAATATAATTATTATAAAAAATAATAATGAAAAATTAATTTGACTCCAATAATTAATTTTAATAAACAATTGATTAACGAGTCATGTAAAAAAATTTAAGTCAATTCCTACTTAGGTCTGCAAAGAAAATTTTCATTTTAGTTGATTTATTTAATAATTACAATTAATGTAAATAATTGTTCAAAAAAATTATGCCTGGCCAAAAACAAAATCAAGTTCGTATCCCTTGAAAATAAATCAGAACACACTCAATTGAATTTCCAACGTCAATTGAGGCAACGTAAAAATGCTTGAATTTTCTACGCTAGTTGGGATAGTGCAATACAGATTAGAAATTTTTAATTTTCTTTCTTCTGTATTATTTTAATTCGCAAGTACTTCAAAATGAATCCGAAAAATCGATTCATTAACAATGTTTAATTTTAAATGTATCTAACATTAAGAAAATAAACAGAATCGTTTGAAAGAATAGATCGAAAGCATGTTAACCCTAACCTCATTAACGTGAGGAAGAAACAAACTGAAATCGATGGTTATTTGATGGTGGGGAAATTAAGATTTTTGCCGAGAAAGTTAGTTTTTAATTAATGAATAAAAAATTAATGAATTAATATTTAAAAAAAACTGTATTAACATAAAATGTCATTCACTGCAAATTTTTTAAAAATTTACTTGAACGTGATTGGATGAATAGAAAGTATTTTATTAACGATTGAAAATTTAAACAAGATTATATATATATATATATATATATGAAGAGTGTGAGCTAATAAAAGGAATTGAAGAAGATAACACGAATTCAGGAATTATATGACATGCGCAGTTACTTTAATCGCCTGATAATGATGATAACAAAAATCAATTCATCAGCTGATAAGAAGTAAATATTTTCGAACAAATTTACCTTCAAATGAATTGGAAATCATTATATTAAATGTATTAATGATGCGATTGGCATACTTTCTCATCATTCATATGGCAACATTGGCTTATTTTAGAACTAAGTCACAGCTGTGACCAACATGTTGATTAATTACAGATTCATAAAAGAATTATTAATTTAAAAAATGAGTAAGACCATTAAATCCAGATTCGTTCTTGTAAGTTAAGGTGGCATTAGGGCCTGACTAAGGCAGGGGGATACGGGGCAGTTGCCCAGGGCCCCCCAAATTGGATATAAATATTACTTTACGTTTCCTTCTTTAATGAATGTTCTTCATTGCTAAAGTAGTAAGGCAGAAAGGGAGCAAAGAAGTTTTTGCCCCGGATCCCAATTTGGCTAAGTAAGGCCCAGGATGGCATAAATAAAATTCAAAAGATATATTTGAGATCAGAGTCAATTCGAACATTTATTCAGAATAAGTTTTATCATATTGCCGATAGAAAACGGCTGCATTAGAAAGCGGAATTTCCAATCGATTTTCTAAGTTTGTTGAGGATTATTAAGCAGTACTGTCAATATCGCGGCCTGTCATTTACCGAATGCTTGTATTTCAGGTAAATCTTTGTGACAACATTTTCAAATGACGCAAAGAATTGCTAAGTCTCTAGACAGAATATGACGGTATTAGTAAAAAGTTGATAACAGGGTTAAAAGTCTTGACGTAATAGCTTTGAGAAGAATTCATAGAACCAACTTTAATATACTATTTCTTATTAGTGCTAGCATATAAAATTCGCTTGAAATGCATATATAAAAAAATTCATTTATACATACATGTAATGATATTTTAAACTCTCAATTCAAATTCATTTCTTAATTTTCTATCTAAGTTATCCATAGTAACTTCATTCTAAAATATTATCTCATTTTCTAATCCATTCCAATTGTTCTATTTAATTCATTCAACAGAAGCTTTGTAAAACTGCTGAATCAGCTAAACGCCGGCTACTTTCCCACACTCCAAGTGTAGGGACAGAAATCAGCACGCTCAGCAAATTCCACTAAAAGATGCCTACGATTCCCTTGCACGAGCTGTACATGTGATTGAAATGTGTCGAAGATCCCTCTTAAAATCTGAAGGTATAAATTCAGAGGGATAAAAGTTTAATCATCTTTTTCGTCATTCCGTTTTGTGTTGTACTATGTTGTGCACGTCGCTTTTGCTTGTAAATAATGCCTGCTTCCTGTGATGGAATAAAACGAACTTAAAAATTCAACCTGTCTTCTCCATGATTACGGACACGACTCTGTTATCTGCTTTAATCAAATAATTTAATTGCTTTACATTATATACATTTCATTTCATTTATACTCTATCTGGCAATGAACGTAAAGCGAATGAGTGAATGTAAAGCAATAAAAGCAAACCGATTAAAAAAATGCGAAAAATTAGATATTTTAAATAATTTTTTTAGAAATTACTCTGAGTAAAATATTTCATTTCGGCCAGGATTTTTTTAAAGAATAAATTTGAGAATTAACAAAAATATTCCAGTAACTATTCCTTAAATATTTAATTTCGTTAAATTATTATTACATTCTAAAATTACTTCATTCTAAAATATTCTCTTATTTCCTGATTCATTCCACTTGTTCTATTTAATTATTCATAAATAACTGAATAAAAGAATCTGATCTTAAGGTTTAAGTACATTCAAGTAAGAGCTAGGCATATACTAGGTTTATCGACTTTAAAAGAGACATTACGAAGTGCAATTTTTTTACTTAATTAATATTTAAATGTTATAATAATTATTATTACATTCTAAAATTATTTCATTCTAAAATATTCTCTTATTTCCTGATCTATTTCACTTGTTTTATTTAAATATTCATAAATAACTGAATAAAAGAATCTGATCTTATGGTTTAAGTACATCCAAGTAAGAGATAGGCATATACCAGGTTTATCGACCTTAAAAGAGACATTACTAATTTCAATTTTTTGTGCTTAATTAATATTTAAATGTTATAATAATGATTATTACATCTTAAGAAGAAGCGTGAGAAAGAAAAGAAATTAAATCACTCTCCTATTCGGAAAGGAAGGGAAAAAATCTCACATTACTAATGCTCTCTCATTTACAGATTGATTTGGCGCGATTTACAGATTGATTTGGCACAATTTAATCCCTCGGCGCAAAAATTGAGCCGTGGAGATCGGCAACCCTCGCCATAGCTTGTGTCGTCGCTGGCAGGTGGGGATAAGTAAAAGTAGGAGTAAAGAAAAAGGAAGAAAAGGCCGCGAAAATAAAAGAAAAAGAAAAAGAGGACCAGAAGGCTTCTTTTCCACTGGGGCATGCAGCCAGGCAGGCGCCGGTTCCTTCAAAACAACAAGAAGGGGATCATCGTGGCGTTGAGAAGAGTTACAACGCTCTCAATACGCAGAAATTAGCATTTCGAGTTCCAACGAACTACTGACGGTTCGGCGAAAGGAGATGCAAATTCTACTCAGTTTTTGCAGAGACAGTAATTAATCTCGAAATATTTTATCTAATTGGAAGTAATAAAAATAAATTTCGTAATTATTTCAAACAAAATACTGAATATGCATTTATTTTTAAATTGGTTTATTAAATAATTGCAATAAAATAAAGAATGTCCAAAAATTAAAGCCAGTTTTGAATTTGGCACCATTTGGCGGAAAATTATTTTCAACTCTATCTAAAAACAGCCAATAGTATAGAATTATCAAAAATGACTTACAATTGAGTAATTTGCTTTCATTGTTAAATAATGGAACACTGGCGGGCACAATTCGAAAATTTGAGAATTGGCTCCCTAGATCGCGTAATTTAATACCACTGGGATTTTTTATGGGGTTATTTGAAGTCAAATGTATATGTTAACAAGCAAGCGTGCATTGAAAGAAATCCAACGCAACATCAAAGAAATTCAGCCACATTTATGCAAAATGGTCATGGAAAATTTTGACAAACGAGTATGTTTGTGACAACAAAACGGTGGTGGCCATTAACCGTATATGTTATTGCAAACATAAACCTATCCTGTGTATTTAATGATTCGATAAAAAATATTACAATTTAAAGAAAAAACTGTTTTTATATAATTCTAATTTAACGTTAACACATTGTTTTATCGTAACACGACATTTTTCCTAACCCTAAATTATCAGCTGTCAAGTGTTTTTTTTAAAAAATAGGACTGCTAACATTTTACAAATGGTGGCAAATTCAAATCTTGCATTAATTTTGGAATACTCTTTAGAATAACTATCAGCACATATTTTCATATAAATGTAAATTATATTATTAATACATTTATGAAGTATTCAATAAATATGTAATTAATTAATCCGTTGTGCTTTAGAATATAATATACTGTAATTGTGAATGAATAGAAGGAGATTATTTCATTTATATTTCACTTCAGAATACCATTTCATATACATGTGACATATAAAGTGCGTCAAACCCATTTAATTTTTAAATCTCTTGCGCAACTTGCAGCAAGAGAAACAGCATGAGGTTCTAACATGTCACTGTGACATCACAACAGCCAATCCTATTGGTGATAAATCAGAAAAGGAAGTTCCCAAGCTCCCAGAAGCATTAAAATTTATGAAGGAAAAGGATTGAAATGAAGAGATTTCTTTTTCTGTTCATGAGGATTTCAATTCGGAATGTAAAAGCTATCGTCTAGCAGATCAGCAAGCAATAATTTCCCATCATTCAGAGAATCATTCAGATAAGCTATTGCGGTTTTGTAGCGAAGAAATTTCACTGATTATTTCTTTATGAAAATCCAATCTAATGAAATTCGAAAAATATCCGAATGTAGGTATCTAATTGTAGATTATAGGAGTGATTCACAAAATAAAAGTTCAGAACATTAAATCCATGAAAAAAATACGAAAGCAGCTAATTGTTAAATATAGTATAAATGTTCTGAAAATTAAAATGTTAAAAATATCCTAATGCTTATAATTGTAGAATATAGAATAAATGTTCAGAATATTAAAATTCTAAAAATATCCTAATCCAGTTAATCGTTGAATATAGAATAAATATTCACAATATTAAAATTCTAAAAATATCCGAATGCAGCGAATTATTGTTATAGAATTTATTCACAATATAAACTTTCAAAACGTTAAAATTCGAAAAATATCCGAACGCAGCTAATTGTTGAATATAGAATTTATTCACTAAATTATCGTTCGGAACATTACAATTCTAATGCAATTAATTTTTGATTATAGAATTTATTCAAATTGTAATTTTATGTTCAAAAAATAACTGTTTAGAACATTTTTTTTTTCTTTCCAAGCACTATTTCCAAGCACCATCGTGATATGAAAATGAGATGACATGTATTTATTTGCATCAAACAAACAGTGGAAAATTACATGATTTATGTCGATCAAATGAAAAGTATTTATTAAGTATTGTATTACTACAGAATAAAACTTTTTTTTTTGCTTCAATTGTTGAAATATTAATTTTGAGAAAAGCTTTTAGTTAACAAATAATAAGTTCTTAATTATTTTAATTAATGAACTTCTCTAATAAGGATATGACAATATGATTTTTGTTTCACTAAAATACCAGTATATTTGTAATTATATAACAATTATTTTTATAATGAATCTCTTTTTCAAGTTCTTGTTGTGGCTCGTAAGCTTTTAATTTCTACAAATTGAAAATTTAGAGACCAGAATCAACTTCGTAAAATACCATGATAAATAACAACACATCTTAAAATTATAGTTGATTTAAAATCGATTTATTTCATTAAATTCCCATACAATGAGATCAGAAAAAATCTGCAACAAATCCTAATTACTTGACAAAAATATATTAAAGAATGAGTTAAACGAGGTAAGTTAACAGAATAAGTTAACTAAACAAAAATATATTAAAGAATAAATTAAACTTTCCATTAAAATTATGCCAATGCGTAAAATATTTTTATTAAAATATGAAAAGTTAAAATCGCAAACGATATTTTTTAAAAAATGAAGATATTAACACAATGGAAATTTATCATTCGTTTAAAATAAAAATATCCAGTATTTATATTTAAAAACTGATCTTATTCTTCCTGCTTTGTATCTAAACAATAAAAATGAATTTATACACAACTCTGGCCATTCATGAAATAAAACGCTTTTATATTAAACCAAGCACATTATCTACGCTTGTTTAGAATATCAAATTTATGAACGTTTCATACAATAGATTCGAAAAAGAACAGTTCTTTCACGATACAAAAACATACTAAATCAAGAAAAGGCGGGAAGTTTCATACAGTGTAAAAAAATTATCACTCGGTTGTTCAAATGATTTACCACTAACAATTTGGCATTTACTTCATCTGATTCTTTGCATACAGAAAGAAAAATAAAGGAAAGTTATATTCTTACGATTTAATCTCGTTCTTTCGGCGAGTATTTTATAGAATAAATGATACAGAATTATTTCAGAATTCCTCGATGAAGAAGTTCAATAAAAATTATTCCTTAAAACTAAAATATAGAGAACTAAATATAGAACGTTATATAACTTATTATTTTTTTTTTTACTTTTTAATCTAAAATTAACATTTTAATATTATAAATATAATGGAATCCTATTTTTTTTTTCTGAATTGCACAATCAGACAGCGAAACTAGTATAGAATCAAAATTTAATTAAATTAAACGATTAATTCATAAATTGTTAGGCAGCAAATGCAAAAGTACAAAATTTAAAAACATCAAAATGCATAAAATCGTTTTCTTTTTATTTATTTTTGCAGACATACAGTAAATAATGCATTAAATCAGAAATCAATAATGCAAAAATAAAAGTTTATTAAAATGTTTTCATTCAAATTTTATCAATTGTTTAATTTTCATTTTTTTTCACCCAGTAAATTCTCTAAATTCACTGGGGCAATTGCGTAATTTTGCAACTAAAAAACGATATTGTTAATCGTTATTTAGTTGCACATATTTTCACATTCAAACGAATTCGTATTTACAAAATATATTCATTTATTCATTATATAATAGGTAATAGGTAATTTATTCATTTCGAAATATATTCATTTAAATCAAATCTTAGCATGTGAAACAGTATGAAATTCTACGTCGTCCAGATCAAGACAGATAAATATAACTAACACATGAGTTAATACATAAATGTCTCAGTGGACAGAATTTTCATATTTCAGATCAATCAACGATCGCCTCACAGAAAACGCCCTGAGCTGATTGGCTGATCTTTCTCGTAATAGCAACTGAAATGGTAAACAATTATTTAAATATTAATACTCAAAGCTACATAACTCAATCAATTTTGGTCGGAAAAGTGTAGGATTAAAAATAAAAGTATAAAGAAAATTTTAAAAAGATTAAAATGATATCTCCTATGCATATTTCAATGTATCATGTCAGAACATCATTTCGTGAACGGCCAATCAGCACGTGCTCGTGCAAGTCAAATTATATTTTTGTTAATTTTTGTTAATGTTTCATTGAATGAGTCACTTTAGTATTGCAAACGATCCAAAAAAAAACACTTTGTCTCGTATTGATTGTTAAAAAAAATATCACATTTCCTATTTATTTCATTTCACGTGCCAAAAAGAACATTTTTCTAGGTTCTATTCGCTGTAGTCATTAACTTATTTTTTTAAAGCAGAACTTATATAAATGCAATGGCAACACGTTATTAAAGGCTGATTATTTTTTTTTGAGATGCTCGTGCAGATAAAAAAATTTCAATTTTTCGCCTACGGAATTTTGTTGACGCCAAAAACCTCATTCCCAAAATAATATCATGTCCTGACATGATAATAAATTCGGATTTTAGAACAGGCAGATTGTATGCGAATTTACAGCTTTTTCATTAATATATTAATGACTAAAACAAAATAAAATATAATGTCTTTATCACTTAGAGCATTTTTTTCCCAATCAGAAGTAATTGCCTCTCACTAATGGTCCAGAAATTAGTTATCAGAATACGATTATAATGAACGCCTTGTATAATGTGATTATGTAACTATAACACCTCCTATAAAGGCCCCCTTAGACCCTGAACCCCTAGCGTTTTGTCAATCCTTCCATTCTACAATTATGCCGCTAATTGTGACGGCATTTCAACTAATTCCATTGGGTCTTACAAGTCCTGAAAGCCAATTACGGATTCCTTCTATTCTTATATTCTAATTTATGAACAGATTTTGATGATATTGTACGTAATTTGATGATATTGCAGTGTAAGAAAGCCATCGTTCGATTTTTTTAAAAAAAACTTTTCAGATTACTATCAGTCTCGAATACATTTGATAAGACATAATTAGTATATAGGCTAGCTCATTATTCCATGTTTAGAACATATCAGATATTCTAAACCGTTCTCGGAGATATCACATCATTCCAACTCCCTCCTTAATTATAATTTAATCACGCACGCTCTGATACATGTAACTAAGCTATGTAAGGTGGTGATCAGTTGAACACAAGAGACAGTCATCAAGTTCAAATATTTCTGTTATTTAATTTGATGAAATGGAATGAATAAAATAAGATGTATAGCATAGCTGAGGAACAATTCTACTATTAATTACATCATGAATGTCGCGATTTGCTTATTTGCTCATTTTAAATGTAAAATATTTATCTACAGAAAAAATATTTGAAATTATCTATAAGTGACTGAAAAACTATTTCTACAGTAACATTATAATTTCACTTGACTAGTTTCATGCTTATAAATGTATCTTATAATCGATTTGTCACTCATTTCCTAATGTGTAGAATAGAATCTTCAATTTTTAAACATCTGGTGTATTTTTGATAGAAATAAATTATAATATTTTCAGAAATAACAATTAGTTTATTCATAATCTAATTAAATTTTAAATTTATACGAGTGGTGTAAATGGACAAATTTTTCTAGAAATCATGGTATTTGCAATTCAAGTTCTTAATGTTTAAAATAATTAATGATATAATTTAAAAATTAAAAAGCAAAAATTATTAAAATGATAAATTACAAAGCAAATAAATAAAAAGATTAAAATGAATTCTGCCATGCACATTTCAATGTATCATGTCGGAACATCATTTCTTGAACGAACGAACACCACGTGCTCGGGAAAGGTAAATTATATTTTTATTCATTTTAATTGTTTCATTCAATGCGTCACTTTACTATTGCAAACGATTAAAAAAAAACCTTGTCTCGCATTTATTATTTTTAAAAAAAAAACGCATTTCTTATTTATTTCGTTTTATAAAATGACGTGCTCAAAATTACATTTTTCCAGGTTTTATTTGCTGTAGTCATTAACTTATTTTTTTTTTAAATCAGAACTTTTATAAAGGAGATGGTAATGCGTTATTAAAAGCTGATTTTTTGAGATGCTCGTGCAGATCATAATTGTTTTATTTTTCACCAGTGGATTTTTGTTGACGCCAGAAAACCTCATTCCCAAAATAATATTATGATCTGACATGATAACAATATTTAAATAATAATAATTTTTCGTATCCTTTTTTTTAAAAAAAATTGCCCATATAAACTAATTTTATCGAATTCTTTTAAACCTTTAAGCTATAAAATATCCAGTGTCTCCAGACAATCCAATCAGGTTACTTTTTTCATAAATGTAATTTCTATAGTTACTGTTAGGGCAAACCAAGATTTCGCCGAAATCTTTGCCAAATTTTAAACAAAGTTCACTTTATAAAAGGTATTAAATTCCTTTACCTGTTTATATTAAAATATTCAGCATCATACTTCAGTCACAGACCCAACAGAAAGTAGATTAAAATAGCAAAATAATTCCTTTCAATATATTAGAAAAAAGAACGTTTATTATCCAACAACACCAAAAACGGAAGTGTTTACATTAAGATCAACTTTTTCTTTTTTATATAGAAGATGCCAGATTGACAAGTCTTAAAACAAAATTATTAATTCAGCGATGCTTGCTTTTACCAGTGCTATCTTTTATGTGAACTTAACAGTTGCCACTATACAATTCATTTAACAATAGCTTTGTCTTTTTAATCTAAAAAAGTAATTACAAAATTTAAAATAGCGTTTTAAAATCAAACTGACGCATTTTATGCATGCAAAATACCAATTCAACTAGAAAGTATATCTATAAAAATTACAATAGTTCGTTTCAGTTTCAAAAAAAGTATCGGATCTTCGTCTGGTTTTCATAACAATCAAATAATGCCAACCGATATCAGAAACCACCCTTCGATTCTGTCCTACAACTAGAAGAAAGTCAACCCCAGACGATCCCGCAAACCGGCTGGCGTCTGGAGTACTACGCCTCAACTTGTGCAGTCATTCACCAAGATGGAACACAAGTCCCATCTCAGATTGGCCAGGACAAGTGCTTCTAAACTTGCACCGATGGTGGGTATATCCCCGCGCGGTTTTCGCGCTTATTTGTTTATTATTGCTCTCCCTCCCCTTCCACTCTTCCTCCTTCCTCTTCGTTCCAGAGTGTTACACCCTGCCAAACATGCCATTGCGCCGTCTACCCCCGTTTCACCCCCCCCCGACGAATATAGAAGCATCGGTAGAATTTTGTTGGGATGAGTTTAAGGTTACCGCCAAGAGTTTAATGGGTTCGCGCGCACAAAGCTGCGGATAAATTTTATCAGGAGTCCCCCTTGTCTTTTTCCCGGCTTAAATATAGCATCCTTTTCAGACATGAGATTTGTTTTCATTCGCAGGCAAATTGTGATATGCGTAGACAACACGTGGCACTACTGCCAGAAAAGAAGGAAGGGAAAATACCTAGCCCAACGTAAATTGAGTTGACTGTTCCGAACGAACGTGGGTGGGGAACCCATAAGGACAATAATTGAGTCATTAAGGCGTGCTTGTATTTGGTTACCGCATAATTTTCTTCCCAATACATAGCTAAAAGATGTAAATAGTTATAATTAATCATTCCAGTTGAATTACTTGTATAATCTGAGTCGAATTTGTTATATTCACGGATTCAATGAGAACCAACAGAATTGTTGAATTTAAAACATCTTATAATTGTGTTTAAAAAGGAAATTTTCTGGATTTGTTCGAAAATAAATAATTAATTAAATAATAATAGTTAAATCAGTCCTCATAGTAGTTCCATTCAAGTTCTATTTACTTCATAAATAATCTAAATATTATTCTATACTAATAATCATGCTGGTTTTCTGGTACAGAGGTAGCGCGTCTTCCTCGTGTTCTGGGAGTCCCGGGTTCGAGCAAAGTTGTTCTTCCGTGTGCTTGCTATCTGTAAGATGTGTGAATGTGCCCCCCAGGGCCCGACTTAACCCGGTTGGGGCCCGAGGCAAAAATTTCCTTGGGGCCCCTTCTGCTTTACTACTTTAGTAATGAAGAACATTCATTAAAGAAGGAAACGTAAAATAAAATTTCTATTCGATTTGGGGGCTCCACTTATGTTGAGGCCCTGGGCAGCTGCCCCGTATGCCCCTGCCTTAGTCAGGCCCTGCCCCCCCCCCTTAAAAAGGGGATGTGCCAGCGAATGTGTGTGATAGAACTAAGTCGGTCCTCTACTTATTTCTAGGTGCTCTGGTCTTTATGACTAACAGAGGCAGCAATCTTTCCCCGCCCAATCATGGGCCTGGTCTAGCACTGCTGGCCAATGGGGGCATACAATAAAAATAATATCTTAAAAGTTCTAATCTAACAATTACACCAAATTTTATGACATTAGAGCATTATGCGCTCGTCCAAACTAGTTCAGTTAAGTTTAATCTTTCCCTTTACTTATACACAGGGCCCGACTTAGCCCAGTTGGGGTCCGGGGCAAAAACTTCTTTGCAGCCCTCTCTGTTTCATTACTTTAGTAATGAAGAACATTCATTAAAGAAGGAAACGTAAAATAAAATTTATATTCGATTTGGTGACCCCACTTAAGTTGGGGCCCTGGACAGCTGCCCCGTATGCCCCTACCTTAGTCAGGCCCTTCTTATACATTAAAGTAACTATTCCAAATTATGACGTGATTATAGTCGTGATTACTTTGCCACTCCGTGGAAATCTGCAACTTCAAGACGTTGCCCTTTAGAAATAAGAAATAAGAAATTTCATTTCAACAAAATACTGTTTATAGAATGCCATTCTAATTGTTAACTATTACAAACATTAGAAAATAAATAAAATATGTTCAAAATGTTCTAAAGTGCAAATCACTGGATCTAGAGCAACCACTATTGACATACTATACATCTTGGATAACAGGTGTCCATTAAGAAAAGGTTTCCCAAAATGTTAATTAAAACTTTATCTAATTTTTAACGTTTCTCCTCAAAAACTTCGGTGCATCTGTTGCAGAACAAAAAAAATTTCAAACACATTAAAATTCCAGAAGTAAATAAGCTGATACTAAATAAATGCTATATCACAGCAAATGTTAATATTTTATATTAAAAGATTAAAATGAAATCTGCTATGCATATTTCAATGCATCATGTCAGAACATAATTTCTTGGACGGCCAGTAAAAATTAATTTATGTAATACATAATAGATAATAATTTATTAGAAATTTATGTTTCGCATTGGCATTCATTGTATTTTCTTAATGCCAGAATCAATCTTTACAGACAAAAGACAAATTCTTTTATGTATATTAAGTTTATTAAGGTTATATCATCAAAAATATCGGCATACAGGTTCAAGAAATAATGTGAAATTTTAAAATTTTCTATCATTAAATGAATTTATCGCAGTGATCGGCTAAATAAATAAAAATAAAATGGCGTTAAATGAAATGTACACATGGCCAGTTGTCTTTAATAACACCATAAAAAATTGATACACGAAAACGAACTGTGGACAAAAATTACTATATAGTTGGGAACCTAGAATGTTTCTTAGAAATCTTATTAAAATTTGGCTCCTTTAAGACATTAAAAAAGTATTCTTTCTATTTCGATTCTGTTATTCTTCTGGAAAAAAGAAATCAATTTTGGACTCGCATTTTTCATCATAAAAATAAAACTTTCCTTTTTTCACATAAAAAGTTTTAAAAAATTAATAATGATTCTCTATAAATCGTATTCTAACACTCAATAAAATAATTTTAATTGTCCATCAATGAAAAAACTTCAATTCGATCCTGTTTATAAAATTGTAAACGGTGAAATTTTTTATAACAGATGACACTCAATGTTTCAAAACACCATCTGCCCATATGAATGCAGCGTAGTTATTTGGTTTGAGCACCTGCATCTTTCATGCAGCAGTTTTAAAAAGCTACCAGAAACTCACATAAAAAATTATTAACTTTTTACAGCGTAAAATAAAACATTAAGTTGAGTTGTATTATAACAAAATATCATTTGATAAAAATAATAATGTTTAACATATCAATGGCGATTGACATTGTTTAGCTGCAAAAAAGAAAAATAATAAAAAAATTATCTCATTCATTTAAATTAGATGCTTTTTCAGTCTTATTTTGTGACATTTTTATATATTTAGATCTTTTTCGAAAAAATATTCCAATTCATATTCCAATAAATTTTTCATTAGATTTCAGGATATTTTGTACGTATGTACTGATATTGTCAAATTCTATAATAAAACATTTGAAAGAGTCGGCTCTTCGAATTTCATAAATAAGCATCTGAAAGAATGCAGCTAATATGGTCACTTGATGATTTAAATGTACGTTTAAACTTATATTTAAAAAGAATAAAAAAAACATGTACAGTGAAAGTTAAGATGGTACAGTACAGTGCGGAACTATAATGATTGTAATATCACAAAATATTATTTTCTTTTGTTTTAACAGTAACTTTTCAAAAAATATATTTCATTTTTTTAGAACATTATTATTCAAATGCTTTCTTTTTCAACATTGTTCTAGAAATGTTTTTATTCTAAGAATGTATTTTTTTTAATAATGTTGCCATTTGCTGGCTACAAAAATTTATCAAAACTAAGATTATATGATTTATTTATATGAGTTACTGTGCTATATTAATATTAGTTCAGCTCATAAAGTAGATAAGGAAATCTACTTTCTTTACCTTTCAGGATAATAATCCTTATTTTGATTCTGTAAATTTACTTTTCTTGTGTAGTTACTGAACTGAAAAAATATACTATACTGTTGAAATTCATATGAGTTTTAATGTTTTCAATAACATATGATGAATTTTCTCAAAACATTTGTGACTTTGGCTTAATTCAAAAGATTTCAAAAAGATAATTTTAGTGAAATAAGGCCAACAGTAGTTGTAGTACCAACATGTAGTTAATAATTCAGATTTCGGGAACTTTTATTGTTTGAATTCTCGTTCTGTTCTAATAGCTTTTGGCGATGGTTTCGAACTCTTTGACTAATTGAGTTTTCGACAAAATTCAAGAGTTTTTTTGTTTGCTTTTTTAATATTGAAATAAATATGTTCTTGAAATAGAAATAGTTGTATCATTTTATAATAATTTCTTTTTTGCTTCACTTTAATAAAATTCTGTAAAAATGGATTTATTGGAAAAAAGGAAAGGGAAGGGGGGAAAAACTTTCTTTCAACGACAATATTAATTCTTAAAACACGGTTGCTCTACACATATTAAAAAGTAAAACCATTATATATATATATATATATATATATATATATATATATATATATAT
>JAOUZG010000678.1:5930940-5971900 GCA_026289955.1 Argiope argentata | reverse complement strand
AGATATATAGATATAGATATAGATATAGATAGATATAGATATAGATAGATAGATAGATAGATATAGATAGATAGAGATATATAGCACTATTTTTATAAAAAAAAATATATAAATATTGCACCATTTTTTATAAAATAGGGGTAAATAATGACCTTTGTCTAAAATTAATTAGTAACATTGCATGCGTTCAGCTTGTGAGAATTAAGCCACAGTTGTTGTTTCTTATGGCACGTCATGGACAAGCTTGCTGAAACTAAACCATCGTAAAGTAACTAACCATTCCAGATTATAGTCACTAATAGTTATAAAATTATTCCAGTTATTTTATTTCGCTCTTATCCCATAATTTATAATGAATCAGATGGATGTTCAGAAAAACTAGTATTTGTACACATATTTAATATATTTCATGTTTATGCAGATAAAATTATACAATTATTTTTTCATTTACTTAATGATGCCTAAGAATTTTAAATTTTGCGCACTTGCGTATTCTCGATGACAATTTCCTCGACTCAAATGCCTCTTATAAAAGTTGTAGCGCTTAGTTATCAGTTAATTCATTAATTTAATTAAACTTTGATTTTCATAAGAATGGATCTATCGAATTTGAGAAAACTGATCACGATTCCATAAAATTAGAATTAAAAAATCATAAAATTTAAAAAAATTAAAACTAAAAAATAATTATAATAAAAAATCTTTTTTCTTTAAGCAATGATAAACACATTTTACTTTATGCCTAAGAATTTTAAATTTACTTTATGATGCCTAGGAATTTTAAATTTTAAGAACTTGCATATTCTCGATGACAATTAATTTTTCTTTCTCTCTGTTTTAATTCTCTATCTCAAACTCCTCTTATAGAAATTGTAGAGATTAGTTACCAGTTAATTCATTAATTTAATTAAACTTTGATTTACACATCAATGAATCCACCAAATTTGAGAAAAACTGATCATATGGATTCTATAAAATGTGCAGTAATGAATCATAAAATTTAAAAAATCAAAGTAAAGAAATTTTATTATTTTTACATATTGATAAAAACGTATTCAAAAAACGGATTTTAACTCTAAAAACACAAGTTCTAGTATCCTGAAACATCTATACTTCCTTACCTTAACTATATCTTTCTATGAATATATATCGGAAAGAACCTTAACAAATAAAAATCAAAAGTATAGAAATAGTATATTTTTCAAAAACAGAACTAGAGAAATGCAGGCACTATTCTTACCTACCTTGAAGGATAAACTCGTTTGTTTACATGCAATGAAAGCAGTCCAAGGTCATAAAGGTCAGTGGGCGAAATGAGAGAGGCAAATTAGATAATTTTATGTTTTACATCCCTGCACTTTGTAGGACACTACATTAGAGTGGCTTTTATTAAAATACTAGCCGCCTTTGACAACCAGTAGGTTCATTGGGATTAATTGTTGATAAACATTTCGTGTAGCCTGGTCTCAATACCTTCCTCTGTAAAACGCTTTAAAACTTTAAATTTTTTTAGAGACTTTACACCAATCTGCTCCTCGCCACGTCTTAATTCTGAAATTAAGCGTTCATTACAAGCAAAACTATCTTAAAATTTTATTAAAAGTATGTATCATTAAACATGGAAAAATTAAGCTGAATTTTCATATTTCGAACATCAAAGGTTGCGGGAAAAGCCAATATGAAATATTTGTTATCAAGTCAGAACATGTTGTTTTTGGGATGAGGTTTTTGGCGTCAACAAAAATTACCTGGCGAAAAATAAAAATTTTATGATCTGCACTAGCATCTCAAAAAATCAGCTTTTAATAACGCGTTGCCATCTCCTTTACAAAAGTTCTGATTTAAAAAAAAATAAGTTAATGACTACAGCAAATAAAACTAGAAAAAGGTCATTTTGAGCACGTGATTATATGAAATGAAATAAATAAGAAATGCGATATTTTTTAAAAACAATACATACAAGATAAAGCTTTTTGGATCGTTTGCAATACTAAAGTGACTCATTCAATGAAACCACTAAAATGAATAAAAATATTATTTTAACTTGCACGAGCGCGTGGTGTTTTGGCCGTTCAAGAAATGATGTTCTGACATGATGCATTGAAATACGCATAGCAGATTTCATTTAATCTTTATTTGGTTTTTAAGATGATGTAAAAATTATTTTTGCACCCTAATATTTTTTGGCAGTTGTTATGGAAAAATACCAATCACCACTTAATTGTTTTTATTAATTAAATTTTTAATTGAAATTTCGAAAAATCCGCTACTATGTGCACCTTATTATCCCCTAAAATAAATATATGCGTTTGCCAGCTCTAAGTAAAACGATCTGATCTATTATATGCACAGTATACATCCATTCATCCTGATTATTAGTAAAAATATAGAGTAATTAAATTTATGGATCTTTAAAAAGAATTTAAATAGTGACTAACCTCTAGTCAGATAGCAAGTAGCATTATAATGTACTGATAATGTTATGCACTTAATTTAAAATTTAGGCTTGATTAATTAATCTTATTTTTTAAAATATATATAGCAATTCTTAATTATATAAAAACAATAACGCGCAGAAAAAAATATCACTAATAACGAAGGTTTGTAAAAAACGCAATTACTAAAATAGAGGAAAAGAAAAGTTCAACAAAAAAAATTGGCAACACAATTAAGTTTAATCTTTGAATTATAAAGCGGAGTAAATATGGTTTATGTGCAATATTATTCTGCAAGGTTGTTATGAAAAATCCGATTACTCTTTAATTAAAAATCACAATTACAAATCTGATCTTTTCATAATAAATATCTGAGTGTTTAATTTATTTATTAATTGTCTTCAGAACGACTATCTTTTGATTTAATTAAATAAATAATTTTTTTTAGTACAAAGATTATATTCAGATAAACTGAGCCAAACATAATAAGTAGAAATAGGAATATCTGGTACTTATAAGTTGATTACATTTTTTTTGGAAGGTATAAGGTATTTGCACATTGTAAAAAAGCTTTCGCATTCATAAATTCAATTTAAAAAGTATATGTTTTAGATAATTTGAAAAAAAAAAAACTGTTTATATGCAGATGGAAGGGTAGTTCAGAACAATCAAAGACAAAAAAATTTGATTTAATACAACAAACTCAAAAGATTATAAATCACAATGACCCACTAGAATAACAATATTGAAAGAAAAAAAATGGATTGTTCGTTTTATGGATTTACCATTTTACAATTTTTCTGGTATGAACCAATTGCATCATGTCTACACAAATATAACGAATGGTGTCAATTGATATCCTTTTACAATCAAGAGACAAATATAGTACATGCTATATAACTGTACATAGTTTGCTGGGATACCACAGATCTTTTTCTAATAATTCCAAGACGATTTATTCTGGCAAAAAGCATAAATGCAAAGCGCAAAACTTTTGAACATTTAGAAAATAACATTCGTTAAAAATTATCATCACCAAGAAAAGAAACTTCACTAAAATTTTCAACACATTGCTTCATTCTTAATTCATTTAACATTTAAAAAAATTACGGAAGAACATATTCAAAAAAATTCAACAGTTGTTTGGAAGGAATCAATAGACCACGATTACTGTATGAGTTCAGTGTCTTTGCATAAAAAGTCACTCTAACGAATCATGCAGTAATAAAATATTAAGCTAAACAAAAGGCTAAATACTCCTCTCATGACACACTTCGCTTAGAATTTGTCTGTGATAAGAATATGGAAATACCGGAAATAAAGAATATTCGGTGTGTTCTATATATACCGGAAATGAAGTCGGTTACTGATTTTGCAGACTAAGAGTAGCATTGATAAATCAAAAGGGACAGAAAATGACCACCGTGTAAGAAGTCATGAATGAGAATAAGGCATAATAAACTCTAAATTAAGACTAATTATGATAACTGTTTTGTTTTTTTGTCTTAAATTAATACGAGGCAAAAAAAAAGTCTTATTTTCGTGGTTTAAATTTTGAAAATAAGGTAAAATCCTTCGACAATAGAAAAATTGCCATTAGATAGAAAAAGGACTAGTTTCGAATGGAGTTAATATCTAAAAAAAAATATTTAGGAAATTAAATATTACATCAAAAGAAATCTCGTTTGCAAGCGGAAAAAGTCGACTTTATAATATAACAAAAAATAAAAATTAATTTCACACTCGATTTACAACCGCAAATTGAAAAAGATACAAAAAGAACGAAGGCTCAAATTCCAAGGTTCAACTGTTTACAAAATACTCAATCGTCCTCAGTAACTTTTCGCCTAAAGATAGGGCGAGATGGAAAATCCCTCCCTGTATTTCCATGGTTTCGCGGAAAATGTTTCAACCTTTGCCCTCATCATCCAACAGGTAGAGAAGATAGAATTAAAAAAATCGGATAATTCATTCGTTGATGTTTTATCAAGGGTACCCGAATGCTATCTTAATCATCATGTTTACGAATGTGAAGTCAGCCATTTATTGCGTTCCACTGGAGACGCTATGTCTCGTCTTTATCAGTCGAGTAACGGAAACAGATCCACTACGCAGCCAAATGCTCAATCTCAATTTTTCTTTTTCACATTCTTTTTTTTTTCACACAACAATCAATGACGTCAACTGGCAGAACCAGCAAACGATTCTTGTTTGCGAATTTATTACGCAAAGATATAGTTTATCTCTCAACTCGAAAAGAATAAAAAAAAATAGGCATGGTTATTGCCTCTACCATTAACAATGGTGTTCGAGAAGAACTATTTATTCGTCAGAATGTTCTTTTTTTAAATTTAATTTGATTCGACGCGAGAATGACGAAGCAGGAAAACCAAGACGAATGGAATGAAAAGAAAAAAAGATATGTGACACATTCTCCAACACGTACACTGTTAGTGAGCAAAAATGCTATGTTCACGTTCAACCAGAAGCTGGGGATACAGTAAAGAACTTTTCGAAGATTACGCCATGCACAGAATAGAATTCATTATCTAATGGTCAGCGCAGGTAAACGGACTTGCATATCAAAACAGAAAGCGTGCAATTAAATTTAGTAGTAGCAGATGCACGCCAGCTTCTAGATCAGAAATGCAATTTCCTTTTTAGACATGATTTACTCTTCAAATTTATTTTTTTAAAAATGGCATTTAACAATGCCACATCTACATTCATATTTGTTCTTTTGTCAAGATACTTTCTACATGTGTTCTTACGCACGTTTATCTTTTGTTTTCGAGAAAGGCAAGCTACCTGGAGGATTGCGAAATATTACATAAAGGTAATAGAAAACTCAAACCAGCGTACAATATACTAGTACCTCACAAGAATATGTTTTTTTGTGAATTTTTTATTGTATCTTGACAGCATCTTAGTTGACTACATCAAATGTGCATAAAAAATAACAAATATAGCTTTATATGGACTTAAATTTGTGGTTTCTGTACTTCTGAATGAAGATTCTTTTGTATAAGATAACATATTTTCATTCGTACATCAAATTTAAGAATTAGAAATTTAAATTAAAGCAATTTAAAAGAGAATATGTATTAGAATCGTAAGTATTTTGTGTCCCTTTCCCAGGTAGCACATCCTGTAGCATAATATTGTGCGATATTATATGATATTAAACAATATTCCAGAATATCAAACAATATTGATTAATATTATACAATATTTGTGTGCTATTAGGATTTATGTTTTTATATGGAATGAAACAATAATTGTTCTAAATAGTGTAAACTGAATAGAAGGTTAATTCATGGTCAATGAATAAGCTGCATACCATTGTTCGATTTCTCCTTTTCAATCCATCAAATCTCTATATGTTTTACTCATTATTTTACATATAATACAATTTTTTTTTTTGGGGGGGGGGGGAAGTATTTATACAGTGTTCTTTTCAGAAAAGATACAAAAAAATTTACTTTCACGTCAAACATTAAATAACCGATTAAGCGTAATTTATATTTTGTTTAAATTGATTGTAATGCTAATATATTTTTATATTTTGCTACTATTTTTGGTATGTTATCCTGCATAACAAAATAACAAAGTTTTGGTTTATACGTAATTCCAGTATATATTTTATAATGGTTTAGATCAATAAAAAATTAAAGTAATTTTTTAAAAAAAATCAAATTAACAAAACTACCACTATTAAAAACAAATAATTAAAATTAGATGTGTTATCCCAATCTGTTAATTTCTTGTTTTTATTAATGATGAATTTTTTTCCCAAGATAATTTTAAAGAAAATGGATGTAATGGATAAAAAAATACGTTATTATTATGACAGTATTTGCACATATGCAATTAATTCTTTTCTACTATCTGTGTCTTTCTCGGATATGAACTCGTAAGTCCAATGCTTTCCATAACGAAACCCATATTTAAAGTTCATGTTTTAACCCATTCACTGCCAACCACGAATATACTCGCGGTTAGCAGGGTGTTACCCATTGCCAGCACGAATATACTCGTGATACTTCCAATAATAACGTACAACTTGTCTAACGTGCGAACTTTTTATGGCCACAAACATAACTACACGAATGTAAAAACTTGAAAAAAAATCTACAAATAAATTGCTTTTACAAGAATTCCACTTTATTTAACTCCTTCGCTGCTAAGGCTAAATTGTACGAGGTTATTCCCATTACCAATCACGAGTATACTCGTGTTTGATTTTTATACATGTAAATGATTATTTATGACAAAATATGTGTATTTATTTTGAAATAATAAAACTTAGAGAAACAATAACACTCAAAACAGAAATGACAATGGGAATAACCTCATACACTTCAGGCTTGGCAGCGAATGGGTTAAATAAAGTACAATTTTTGTAAAAACAATTTATTTGTAGATTTTTTTTCAAGTTTTTACATTTGTATATTTATGTTTGTGTCCATAAAAAGTTTGAAAGTTGTACGTTATAATATATTGAAAATATCACGAGTATATTCGTGCTGGCAATGGATAACACCCTACCAATCACGAGTATATTCGTGGTAGGCAGCGAATGGAGTAACAAAATGTTTCTTCTTCTCAGAAAAAGAAAAGAAACAGCAACATGCATTTTCCCCTAACAAGCAAGAACCCCATACTTACACAGGCTAAACTAGTAAGTAACCTGTGTTTGATAGTTCCAAGTAAAGAGATATAACCTTCCAGAAACTTCTACGACACCGTATTATAACCTTCGCCTATATCCGTTTTCACTATTTATACATATTCGCGGGGCATCAGAAGCTCGTAAATCCTAACAAAACCCGACACTTCCTATAACAAAACCCATTTTTGTTGGACAAAATGTCTCTACTCCGCAAAAATAGAAGAAAAGAAACGGCAACCTTCTCTCCGACTAACAAGCAAGAATGGCTTGGTTAAGCCTCTTACCTATACGAAAACTAAAAGTAGTATCCTGCGTTACGATGCCAAAACCACGGAGATGAAAGGGCAAGAGTGAAGTGAGCTGAAGAGAGAAATATTATTGATCAGGAGGGAAAGGAAGAAACCCTACCAGTGTTTACCAACACTACACTTACTCGGCGAGAGGGAGAACTGGTCGATATTCTTATTAAGCGGGCATTTCTCTGAGCTCGCGTGTTTTTCTTTAATTCCCTTGTTTAACATGGGAAGGAATTCGGAAAGCTCTCTTCATTTTGTGATTGTTGTTGCTGTTCTTGTTGCTACTGCTGCAGCTCAAAAGCATGCCTAATGAAAAAGAGTTTCTCTCGGAACGATAAGCTGATTAAATTTTCTTAGTTAGATTTCTCGTAACCGATTGGATGTTCCGAGGAATAGAAATCGAAAGAATTCTTTCAAATGCAACTGGTGGACATGATCCGTTTTTTGACCATCATCTACATTAAGAATTATTGAGTGTGTGTGTTTTCAATTCCTACTAAAAGTTAACACTCTCCCTATATATATTTATATATTTATAGTTCAAATTTTCAATCGTTAAAAAAATACTTTTTATTGATCTACTCAGGTTTAAGAACATTTTTTTAAAAAAACTTATAGTGGATAAATTTGATCATAATACAGTTTTTTCAAATATTAATTCATTCATTTTTTATTAATTACAAACTAGCTTTCTCGCCAAAAATCTCCATTTCCCCACCGCCAAATAAGTAACTAATTCAAGTTCTAATAAGGTTAGCCTTAACATGTTTTCGGCAGATTATTCCAAATGATTATGTATATTTTCTTATCTTTTGATACATTTAAAATCAAACATTGTTAATTAATCGATTTTTCGGGTTCACTTTGAATTATTTTCGAATTAAAATAATACAGAATAAAGAAAATTAAAAATTTCTCATCTGTGTTGCGTGACTCCAACTGCTGTAGAAAATTCACGCATTTGCGTTGCTTCAATTGGCGTTGAAAATTCAACGCCATTTGAGTGTGTTCTGAGCCTGTTTTGATTTATTTTCATAAGGATACGAACTTGATTTTGTTTTGGCCAGGTGTAATTTTTTGATCAATTATTTCTATTAATTGTAATTATGTAATAAAAAGTAGCTAAAATAACAATTTTCTTTCTTGACCTAAGTAGGAATTGACTTGATTTTTTTTTATTTCTTGTTTTCATTCAACAAAAGTAGTGTAAAACAGTATTAAGTGAGGAACCTAAGAAATGTTTTAAATTTCATTTTTTTTAAACTGAAATCAATTTCAAAATTGTTTCATTTAGAGATTTTTTTTTTCTTTAAATCAAATGTAGCAAATAATTTTACAAATAAATTAACAAAATATTCAAAATCAACTGGAAAAGAAAAGCAACCATGGTAAGTTAAAGATGAAAAAAATATCTGAATCTTTACTGTATTATTAACAAGAAAGATAGATAAATAACCCTCTGGACTGAGTAATTTTTTAAAACCATTACTGAGTTGCGTTTGCAATTAAGTTCAAATATTTTTCAAAGAAAATGTACCGCTACTATAAGTTACATGATAATATAATAATATAATAAAAATCTTTAATCGCAAAAATAAACATCCTTAATTGCTAAAAACGTAGAACAACAGAAAATGGGTTGATTGCCAATCCGTGTCAATCATGGGATAAGCAGCTGAAGGGTTAATTTTAACGAATAAATCAAATCCTCAAATAATGATATACGTATTTTTTTAATCTATAAAAATGTTCTAAAGCAATTTTTAAAAAATATTTTTTCATAACAGAAAAAGTTACTCGTACTTCAATTAAGTATTGCGTTAAAGATAAACAATATAAAACTTTATTAATCTAATAAAATATTTTATCGCTGCCAAAATCTAAACGAAAATTACCGAACGAAAACGCCGATGTTGAAGAGAAAAAAAAATCCATACAACTTTATATAAGTCTATTCGGTTGAAACTGTATAAAATAGAATAGAAACAGAATAAAAATTTGATGGCAATTTCTGGACTGAGAAAAGTAACGAATTTAAATTTCTTTCAGTAGAAATTAGAAAATTACAATCCGAAAGAGAGAAAAAATCAACACGAACAGAAAATTCTTTAAAAAAATAAAAATGTCAGATTCAATATCATCGATTCTAATTAAAACATTTAGAGCTGTAATACATAAATACCCATATATAGTTCCAAAATAGCCGTCAATATTTTCTTTCCTACAATATAAATAATAAAAACGCTGCAATTTAAGGTCCTGACAACTAATTTTATGACTAATTTTACGAATTTTATGAACTAAAGAATAGTACTCTTACTGTCAGTTGATATGATCTAGGTATTCAGTGACCAGATAAAAGTTCAAAATTCTAAAAACTTCACAATTTTTATTACATTATATGGCACTATTTTGAAATGAGCCTCGCAATTTCGAACAATGATCAGATAACGAGTGATGCCTCTGAACCGGCGCACCACTTTCCATAACGTAATGTTTCATCTAATTAAAACAATCTTCTATTTTGAAGCTACTTTGAGACAAATCTAGTGATCGGAAGTCATAGTCATATAATAAGGATAAAACTTGAACAGGCACACTTAACTTCAACTTGGAATCCAATAGCTGATTTGAAGCAAATTAAGTTTTAATACATAACGGTCAGCGGAAGCGATCTTCATTACCTTAAACCTGAGACTTCATGTCATCAGGTTATCAATGACTGACTCCTAAAGAACGGCTATTTTATCCCACTAGCCAACTGGACAGTAGCCTAAGGACTTCTATTTTACAAAGCCAATTTTAATTTTAAGCCAAAAGATGCATTTTATTATAATCTACACATAGTATAAAATGAAATCACCTGAAAGCGTATGTGTGTTTGAACCTCAAAAATTCAAGAAATAGCTAACTGATATTGGAGATATTTATACCATTTTGTAGAGCGTTTATTGGGGAAGATTTTAGTACATTAAAGTCATGTCAAAATAAAAAGGGGAGTTTTATAATGGCGATTTTAACTTTGCACTTATCCGCGCATGCACGAAAACCTCTAACTGAGCATGTGCAAATAGCTAGAGCTGTGGTATGAATATGCGATACATTTCTTTGTTTAAGTCTGATTTTAAACAGCGATTCAAAACGCACTATGCCCTCCCCTCTCCAAAAAAAGGAGGAAATCCAACCTTGGCCGGAAGATGAAAGAAACGTTCGATTAGCGAATATCAAAGATATAATGTCCACGCTTAGGGAAAAGCAGAGTCTTTTGATGAGCGAAGTAACCGTCTTTCTTTAAATCGCATTGCAACTTAATTTCGGAGACAGAATGAATCTCTTGAGGAACGAAATGATCGCCTGTGTTTTGTCTACGGACATATCATATTTTCACCTTTGTAACAGTCTAAATATTTCTGAATGTGGGCTGTAAAAAAATTGTTTTGAAGCTATTTTTGATTATTTCTAAATATATTTATTGTTTGTTTGATGTTGCGTACCATGCCCATATCATATCGGGTGGAGGACAGAATTAAGTTTAAAGTTAACTTTTCTTCTTTGACGCTATGTCACGGGCAACGCCGTGCGGGTACTGCTAGTTTTAAATATGTGATTAGGGCAAATCAGCCATTGTTATTATTATGTTCCATAAGAATGAAGTTATTATTATGTTCCATAAGAATGCATATCAGTTTTCAAACATCCATGTCCAGATAATAATGGAGAAGATTTTAAACCCTGCATGGAATAGCAGTGACCTAGATTGCCAATGAAAAAGAAAGGTAATATATGCTTACCACAGCAATACATAAAATTGAGTTCCTTAATCATCTTATGAAATGCTATATTGAAAAATACGTTATTTAGAAGCTTTTATGCTGGCTTATAGGCGCATAAATTTCTAGTTGCGTTTCTAAAAGGGAAAGTAATTAATTAATCTATTCCAAAGTTCTCAAATATGTAAACAACACTGAAAGATATTTTCAATAAAATGGTATATATTTCAAAGTTTCGGGGCAACATTTCAATTAAATAAGGATTGATAATTTTGTAAGCTTTATTAACAACTAGTGCAATGAGTAACGATGTACTAATATACAAAACACATAATTATTACACTTTTTAACTTGTGTTTATTAAATAAGGTCATTGAGTTCAGTCTTAAACTTTATCAGCCAAAACTCAAGACCTATCGGTCCATCCACCAACAACAGTGTAAAAATTCCCCTACTGGGAAAGTACCTTCTAAAATTAACATCCATTTCTTAAGATAAGGCGAGTTCTTCGACGGTATAATTTCCGCCATTTTCTTACGATTAATGCATTATGATACTTTCGTAGTGCATTAGCGGATGGGAGAATGGGAACCTTTCTCTGAAAAACTCTTCGAATATCCATTAATAGATACCAAGGAAAAGGAAGGGTGGGTTTTTGTGCGAAAAATAATCGATCGCTTCTGGCTTTTGATACGTTGCTCCCGTCGATTTATTAATCTACCAAAGAAAAAATATTTTAGTAAAAACGCATTAATTATGAAATACATTTGGACCTTCAGTTTGATTTTTTATGTAATAACCATTAACGAAGAAATATTCCAAATGAAAACGCACATAAGATTATAAGTGAAATCTCTCACACACTCTCTTACTGATATTATATTTTAAAATAATTACTATCTTTTTAGAAAAAAAGTTGAGTACAATTAAACGGATGAAGGTAATTATTTTTTAGATTTTTTTCTTGCAGCATAAAGTATCACATAATGCGTATAAAAATAATAAATATTTTAATAAATTAAAGATTAGAATCACACAGAATAAATAATACAAGAAAAATCGTTTGCTATTGTACTTTTTAATTGTAAACACAATTGAGTTGAAAAGCCACCATTAAACATCAAAAATAATTTCTAAAGAAAATTATAAATAATTTTTCAATTTATGCAAACGGTTTTCACAGCACGATTTTTTTAAGCAGATCTATTTTCAATTTACACATTATTTCAATTTTAAAGCAATTGAGTTGGTTCAAAAGGGACTAAAAATTCCCCTCTCAGAGCCATAACTCTCATAAATAAAAAAAACAAGAGTTAAATATTTATTTTAAAAGCAAATCAAAAATTAAAAGAAGAAAACTTAAGTAGACGAAATTGTGTCGCTTCCCGCTGGCTTAGATTAAAACTACTCATCTATATTTTTAATTAATCAATAATATTTCAAAATAAGTTATAGATCCTTTATTAGCATTTCCTTGGCTAGGTTATTCCGTCTGTTTTTCTTTTTATCCAAAACAATTCAAATAGCTAATTAGCATATTAATTATATATGCCAGTAAAAAGAAAATGATCAAGGGCAAACCTGAGTCATGTGTTTATCGTCATAAAATGTAGGCGCCTAAATCGAATGAAAAAGTAATAACAGCTTAGATCGAAATATTTAGCGCCTTGAAAAATGTGAATCAGCAATCTAAAGAGAGAACAATTATATATAATGAATTAATTGTATCGAATATGTTGATCAAAAACTCGATTCGAATCTAGGAAGAACGAAGACATAACATCCAATTATCTGCGATTGAGACAACTTAGTTCAAACAAAAATGAACTCAGTGGTGGTTAATAATCACAATTAACACTTCACTTTTTTTTTTCTGTAATAAACATGATACTACAACTTTAATTTTTTTAAATTGTTATTTTTTTAGTTTTCTTTCCTCGAAGATTTCATATGGAATATATAACAATATCTTGAATGTTATTCTTATAGCCAATTCTATGATAAGGAACTAATAGATGATGACAGAAACATACTATAGAGATATATACTCAAACAATTTACCAGAAATCAAATACAATTCCTCGCCAACTATATAGAAATTTAATGAAAGAGTAAATAAAAATTCCTACCAATATCATCGGAAGAAAATCTCATTACAAATATCTTTTTCATGGTCTTTCTATTCCAGATAGAAAAGTCTGGACTGTCCAGGATAAAGATGAAAATTCAAACCATCTCCGAGCATTAAATATAGATCTATTTTTAACCGATGTTCAATTCACGTTTCGTGGGTTCCTTTGCACAACTGAAAATCGCCAATAAAGTCACTTCAACGACCACAGAAACTGAAGCACAAGCTACTCAACGGCTTTATTGAAAGGAGGGAGACAATCCTAAAGGGAAAGGTCATTTTTACGAGGGGATGACCACTTGCTTTACCTGTCTCGTTCTTTAAAAAAAAATTGGTTTCGTCCATGGTCTCAAATAGTTTCATCCCCATTCTACAGGAGACCGGTTGTCCCATGCTGACATAGAACGCCATGGGCAGATATGGACATATGAGAAGACATAAAGCTTAACCATAATGATACCATAGGAGGATCAATATTTAGTTTTGGGGTCACACTCTCTTACGGAGTATGGGCCAAATACAGAACAATTAAAATTATAATACAAATCTATTCAGTCAACATTTGATTACAGACTCTAGATTATTAGGGATTTTTCCAAACACAAGATTTAATTCACAAATCCACCAAAATCTAAATGCCGTTGCCTTAGCATTGTGTTTTTATTTATCATAAATCGTAAACTCGCAACTTCCTGAAGAACTTTGGATTTATTTTTGCACAATTAATTTTAAAGTGGAGTTTCCTATTATAAAATTGAGCCAATTCCAATCAGATGCAGGTCATTTGAATAAAAAGCAGCATTCGATTTTTTTGTAATGTTTCCAGATAGTAAACATATCTCAAAATCCGTTCTGGTTTTTTAGTATTAAATAATAGTAATGAATACGACCAGATATACGGGTATATGTGCTCTTTATCCACATAAGCAAATTAAAAGTTGAGGAATTATTGAAGATAATATAGCCATCTTTTAGGTAATTGAGAATTATCCAAGGTCAACTCATGATTATTGTTCCAAATAACGAAATTCCAGTAAACGAAAAAGAATCATACATAAAATTTAGGTTAGTTATATACTATATATTAACTCTTCATTTTGGATAGTTAACGATTCGCTTATAAATCAACTGTATAAAGCTAAATATTACAGAAGACTATTCATATCTCAAATTTTAAAAAAAAAATGAATAAAGTTCCTTCGATTACATGGCACTTTTTTATACTATTATCGCTTTTAAAAAGTCATACCTATCATTTTTTGGGTGATTTCACGTTGCATAGGGGTGAAAAGCAAATGTTATTTAAAAAATATTCTGATAATTTGAACGTGCAATGATGAGAAAGACTCGATTCATTATATATATATATATATATATATATATATATATAAATACTTATAAAAAAAAATACAATTTACAATTTCTACAATGTAGGTCAGTATATATTTTTTTTAAAAAATGGGAATTACTATTCTGTCTAAACATTATATGAAATGTGATTTATTATCAGAAGTTATGAAACCCAGCTGTTTAATTTCTTAATTTTATGTCTATTCATATTAAGAAAGATAAATTAAAAACATAAATCATATGATTAGATTGATAAGAAATAATTATTAGGTTTGCAACTACACGGAACAGTTTCGTGTTAGTTTCTTTTTTTAAAAAAATATACGAAATTATAAACAGTTGGAAAATTCGAGGCAAAAACCAACTTTTCTGCATAGGTGAGAAAAAAAAAATTCTTCAATGCCAAACAAGCGGTTGAAATCGTAGTTTACTATAATTACCGATTTCTTCGCCCATTTTTTTTTCTGCGTTTTATTTTAACAATCTTAATAATATATAATAATCATTTTTACAGTAAATTTATAAACTAATACCAGCGAAACCATCAGCCATTTTTGTAGAATGTTTTTTATTACATATATTTATAGTCTGATATTTAAATTATTAAATTTCCAATTTTGAATAAAATTGTGAGAAACAACAGAAAAAGTCAATCACTTTCTTCAATCCGGATTTTTATTTTATTATCTTATCAAAGAGAGGGTGGGTTTTTTAAATACATCAATACATGCTGTTGGCTGATTAATCTATCATCTTTCTGTGAGGCAACAAATGAAGAGAAAAAAAAGGAGAGAAGCATTATTTGCAAATAAAATAAAA
The DNA here is from genome assembly GCA_026289955.1 of Argiope argentata. NCBI lineage: Eukaryota > Metazoa > Arthropoda > Arachnida > Araneae > Araneidae > Argiope > Argiope argentata. Next base: position 5,956,427 of record JAOUZG010000678.1, on the reverse strand, counting down.
AATTCCGAACTATTTCAAAGGATAAAAATAAAACAAATTTTAAAAAAAGAAAGTAAAAATACTCGAATTCTCGCTAGCTCCGCTACTGAGGGGGAAGTCCTACCTGCAGAAATAATCACTGCAGGGGAAACACGAGTCAAGGTCAATGTGGGGGGAGCAGGTGGATGAGGTATGTGGGGGAAGGTACCCTAGGTAGAATAATGTTGCTTATAGTCCTCTCGGGAGTTTCGATATCAGCGATTGCGTGTTTTCCAAAGGAGGGTCACGTGATACAAATGTAAAAAGTGGCGATAAATTGTAAACATTGATCAAACATACAATAGTTATTAAACCACTGTTTTATATCTTTTCAAGGTCAAATTGATGTACAGCTGCTGTGCTGATTGAAATTGTGTATCGTTTCAAAAATTAGGCGTTCGCTGTTTAAAAATATCTATCACATTCAGATGACATAAGTTATGGAATGCATTTCATATTATTCAGGAACTCCTACAGGAACCTCATGTTTGGCATATTTCGGCGATGACTACGGCAAGAAATTAACAAAATGACCGAATTCACGGATGAACGCTTAACAGTACGAAAATAAGATATTCTAAGGGTTTTTTCTTCATTAATTTGTATAATTTGATAAAGATTTAATCTAATATTAAAAAAGATTTAAAGATTATTATTATAAAAGATTTAATAAAATAATTCGTGCTAATAAAAATATAATTAGTGGAAATCATAACAAAAAATAAGAACGATTTTTTATATAATCTGCCTTTAGAATATTAATTAAATTTAATTAATATTCAGTCACTTTTTCCTGTTCCAAATTAGGAATATAAAACTATACGTTGCAAACATTAGGGTAAATATATTTTTTTAATGGTGGTAAATATTAAAAGACAATCTTCTATTAAAATAAACTAAATTAATATTAAATTAAAATGAATTTCAGCAGCAAACATTTTAGAAAGTATAGAATAAAATATGATGATTAAACAAAAAAAGTAAAATATTTTTTTAAAAAAATAATTGTAATAACGAATTTTCATGAAATAAGAATAATTCCAAGTTCGTATTTAAATCGTCTGTCAATGTTACTTTCAAAATCGGAAAGAATATTGGAAAAAAGGAAGGATGTGAATTTGCCTAAGCAATTTTTAAATTTGGTTTACATTTATGAATTGATCTCAGTTCTCTATCGATCTCTTTACTAAAAGGTACACATGCGCCAGATTTTCAGAACATTTCCAAAACATTCAAGAGGGGAGACAAAATTATCGCATCACAATCGAGTTATCTGAAGACTGTTATTGCAGCACGATGTAAATAAGTTCATTCAAACTGGATATCTGCCATTGCAGATTATGAATTTATAACGTCAACATTCCAGGCTCGTGGAAACGGGGACCGTTCACTCATTTCTTCACAGCTAAACATAAGAACGTTGCCCTATGTGACTGTAAGATACTTGAAAATCATTCAAAACCTGTGAATTCTATTTATATGAATTTTTTAAATCGGCTATTTACTATCTAATTTTTAAAGACCAATATATAAATCAAATTATACATATAAAATCATTGTAAGTTCAACATATGTGAACCATTCTTTCAAATAAAAAGAATGTTCACATACTTAGTTTCTTCCATTTGTTTTTCACATGTTCACATTAGGAAATTGAATAAAGATATATGATTTTAAAATAATCCGATAGTAATAATAACTATTGTGTATGCGATTCAAAAAATGCCAGACGATAAATTTACAGCTGCACAAAATTAATGTGAAAAAAGAAACTTGCCTTTTAAAGTGCTGTATAAAATTTCAAAATATGAAAAATTATAGTAATAATTCATGTTAGGATATTGCATTTCTTATTATGCACTAGAATGTTCTTTAAATTTCAAACATAATTAAAGACTGCAATGCAATTAAGCGAATCTATAACTACAAAAAAAATGATTTTGTTAAAAAAATTTCCAACACAATTCTTGCGATTCCATTTCTATTAAATAATATAATTGTATAACAAGATTTTGTAAATAAATGTATATTTATCAAATAATAACAAAAATAGAATATTTTTTAAATATATTCTTTCTGAAAATTCGGAATCAATTACCCAAAACATTATATTTAAAATCTATTGATTAAAATATATATCAAGATCTTATGTTTAGTTTTTATTTATAATGCAATAAGAATAATTCTTTACATTGTAAACAAAATAAGAAAAAAAAAACAATCCATGTTCGAGATATATTTTTCAAATTAAAAAATTAATAATCCACAAATTAAACAGAAATTATGATACGAACTAGATAGTGTTTATATATAAAAATATTTTCATACGATATTAAACAAGAATTAATTTTAAAAAAATTCGAATACATATTTAAAAATCATTCCAATTTTTCTTTCATTTCTAAAACGAATAGTTAAAATGACATATTTATTTATCAAAAAAATTCTCACAAGTATATTTCCTTAAAAATTAATTACAGTTCTTTTTCACTGAAAGTGAATTAACTGTCCCACGGTCCTTCCGGGATGAAAAAAAAAGTCGTCCCCCTTGAAAAATCACAATAAACAGAAGCGAGCGCTACGCTTTCGGGCCGCGAAGTATGCAACGGGTACTCACCACTCTCTTTACAGTGGCCTTGTTTCCTACGTGGCATAGTCAGCGATGCTGCCTGGTGAATTCCGACAGACTCTCCCAGCTTCAACCCAGTTCGCAACAGGGAAAAGCCCTCGGCTGGCGGGGGAGAGGGTCGAACATTTGGACCTCACGAAAACGGCCACATCCACGTAAACAATGGAGACTTTCGGCTTAACAGTGGTGATGAGTTCACTCGAAGATGGATCTCAAATAAACATCTAAATTACAAACAACTTCAAAAAAATACAGCCCATCCTTCCTCCTTACTGTTGGGTACCCCGTCTACGACGTACAACCTTGAGCGCTGACGTCATGGAACACCCGCCAAATCCCGAACGAGGTTGAAGGATATCCCTCGCCGCCATGTTGTCAGGTGATAAAGTGAGGGCTGCCACAATTGGCGATGATAAGCTTATTTGGCGCTAAATATCCAAAAGGAAAAAAAATTTTTATTTGAAAGTGATGAGATAGGAGCAAAATTATTTCGTATTGTAGGGAAAGTTATTTTCACCAGTTTGTTTTTCATTTCGGCGAGCAAGTCTTGTTCTTGGCTCGATTCTGCTAAATTTAGTATTAAAAAAATTGTGTCTGTGAGAATTAAAAAAAAATCTTTGTAAAAAATAGAGTGTAAATTGGTTTACGGTATTTATACTAAAACAGGTCTCTAAAAAAATGGGGAGCAAAATTCTCTATATGTTGCTATGCTTATTTACTTACTTTTTTCATTTCTTGAAATTTGGCATCTTTATTTAAGGAACTTTCTCGCTTGCCTACTCAAAATACTTCCTGAAGTTTAACTTTCAAGTGTTTCCATATATATTTTATTGAGCAAAAAATTCATTTATTTATTTGCATCAATTCCGTAGTATAAAACGATCAATGAAATTCTTTATAGATATGAATGTTGGAATTGTCTTTTGAGAATGACAAACAGATGCATTTAATCTGAATACTTAGTTAAAAGTTGTTTTTCTTTTTGTTTCTCATGCACAAACTATACATAAACCGATAAAAATGCACTTTAAAAAAAATTATAATCGATATTTTGATGCGAGGTCGCATTTTGTTTGATGCAAAAAGATTCAAAATTCAAATGATTGCTATTGAGCTAAGCGTAAATAGATTTCCCCGTGGACAGAATAGTAGTTACCATTCGTTTTATGTTACTGAAGTTCTCTTATCTCTAATGTATGCAAACATACGCAAAAATATCCGTTTATTGTACTTATTCACATCGTTTAATGTTATCGGATTTGGCATAGAAAATTGGGGGGATTTTTAATTTTCAGTCACTGTTAATGATTTCTTTCTCTACTTGTAAAGAAATGTCAGTGAACCATGGCCTTTATGGAACCAGGTTCACATTCCTTTGTTGATCGATTGTTGTTGTTATTAGTGGTACTTGCCATGGACAAGCTTCGCCAAGGCATCAGTGAGTTTTCAGCCGAAAGGAGAGTCTCTTTTTTTGTAGAAGCTCCAACTAGGGCCAACCGTATGATTTAGCTACTCAATCATCACAGTCGCTGCCCCCTTTTACAGGGGGCACATTCGTATACCTTACAGATAGAACACAGAAGAATAACCGTTCCTGAACCGGGACTCGAACCCGGGACGCCCAGCTCTCAGGGAAGACGCGCTACTCCTATGCCAAGACCCCGGCGTTGTTTGATCGAAAACTGACTGGATCGGTTTACATTGACAGCACTGTTACTATGGTTTGGAAATCTTTGAGCCGCTATAAATCATTGTTGCCTGCGAGTGAATTATGAAAGGAAAATTGATTTTTTTAAAATTATTTTTTTAACTATAATAATGCCGGCTTTCTGGCACAGAAGTAGCGCGTCTTCCTCGTGTTCTGGAAATCCCGGGTTCGAGTCCCGGCTCGGGCATGGTTGTTATTCTGTGTTCTATCTGTGAGATTTGTGAATGTGCCCCCCCCCTGTAAAAAGGGGCTGTGCAAGCAAATGTGGTGAGTGTGTGTAGCTAAGTCGTACTCTTGGCCCTAGTTGGCGCTACTTCAACAACAAGAGACGCTCCTTTCGGCTTAAATCTGCTGCTGTATCAGCGGGGGGCTTGTCCATGGCAAGTGCCATAAGTAACAATGACAACTGTAATAATGAATATAGGAAAGCTTCGACGCAACTGAAAAAAAAATCAGAATCTCTACTATTGAGAACTTTGAAAAAGTAGCATAGTAGAGAGTTTTTTTGTGATTTTAAACCAAGCAACAAAAATCCATAATTCCGATGGGGCGAATATGTAGAAGAAAATACAACAAACGATGAAATAAATCAAACATTTGGCAATTTGAAATTCAACTTGCAATATTGGCCAACAAATTTTTAAAAAATAAATACAAAAGTGAGCAGTATATAAAATAACTATTGAAGAATGATTATCGATAAGTAACAATTAACAATTTATTTATTTATTATTGTTGAAATAAATTATAAATATCCTTGAAATAACTAACTTCCCCCTGATACAATTAAAATTAGTTGATTTTATTGAATTTGTTTATTGCTGTCAATCAATCAATGTTGTCAAAATCATGATGTTTGAAATTGACTACATTAAGCCACAACCACTGTATAGCAAGATGATAACATTTAGTCTAAGACATTCTTAGATGATTTCTGTAACGGCAAATTCAAAGAAACGAAAAAATAGCTTTCACTTCTTCAAAGAGACTGCTATCAACATTATTGATAGCCTCTGCCTTATTATAGAAGGTTGATTTCCCAGTGGTGCAATTGATTATACCCCCCCCCCCCAGTATTTATACCGACAGATTGAATTAGTCATGTGATTGGCTGAATTTCGGATCCTAACATGGCTGTCACTTGGAAAAAAAGTAGAATAAATTATAAATGAATATTTATGATTAGGAGATATATATGTCTAATCCGTGGTATATAAAATCAAAAACAAGCCATGGAGCAAGGGTAGATTAGTTATCATGTCAGAGCGTGATGTTGTTTTGGGGATGAGGTTTTTGTTGTCAACAAAAATCCAAGGTAAAAAATAAAAATTTTATTATCTGCACGAGCATCTAAAAAAAATCAGTTTTTAATAACGCGATGCCATCGCATTTATAAAAGCTCTGATTTTAAAAAAAATAAGTTAATGAGTACTGCAAATAAAACCCTCCAAAAATGGCAGTTTGAGCACGTGATTATGTGAAATGAAATAAATTGGAAATGTGGTATTTTTTTAAACTATAAATGCGAGACAAAGTTTTTTTTATCGTTCTCAATACTAAAGTGACTCATTCAATGAAATGAATAAAATGAATAAAATTATAATTTAACTTGCACGAGCACGTGATCTCTTGTAGTAGCGTCAACTTTTGGTCAAGTGAATGACTTTTGATGCTCACTCATCACATTCGCTTGCACAACCCCTTTTTACAGGGAAGCACATTCATATTTCTTACAGATAGAACACAAAAGAACAACCATGCTGGAATCCGGGAAGCCCAGATCATGGGGAAGACACGCTACCTCTATGCCAGAATGCCGGCAACAATTTTAATGTAAAGACCCCATAGAATTTCCATTTTTCTGAATATCTGTATAATCTTCAATATTAAATAATATCAATAAAATTATCATCAATCAAAAAAATATGAATATAATTTTCTAATTATCACGATTACAGAACAACTAACATAATTGAAAAAATGATTTTGGATAGAAATACAATAAAATCTCGAGGTGGGATTTTGTCGCGATGGCTCTTTCTATACTTCGTATTGAAAGGGAGGAGAAGGGGGGAGAAAATCGAGAAAGGGACATCGAGCTGATTGAAACAAATAGAGAGAAAGCGGATTAGAAGCCCGTCAACTTGCGGCTTGCATTTCTTGATTTACATTATTGTAAGACGGAGTACAGATACCCTCCCTCCCTCCTCTTTCTTAATTCTGTTAGCAGTCTATCAAAATTCGAAGTTGTCGTGTTCTCAGTTTCAATAATTCACTCAAAGATTCACTTGCAAGGCTAATATTCAAAAATTGCAAAAACCCACACATGCACTGCATTTACGAAAGAAATACCCAAAATTTTATAAGCATTTTTTTCAACTGAGCAAATAATATATCTGAAAGACATGCATAGATTTTGGCTCCTAAGATCAATTTTCAATTCGGTATAATATATCTGTACCGATTGGAGGTCTGGATACGAACCTGTGACACTAGGGCCTGTAACCGAGTAACATGATCATAATACAAAAGTTCACTTCGGTATCGTAGATGTTATCTGGCTTATGAAGCTGGTGCCACAGTACTTCCCCACCAATGAGTCAGCGGAACGATTTTTTTAGCGCTAAGAGTTATGACGGGTTGCTGCTTACTTGCGTCAAGTGAGTCTGACGACTGTGCTTTTCCTGCTTGCTTTCTTGCGTAAATTGAGTCTGACGACTCTGCTGTGCTTTGCTTGCTTGCGTCAAGTGAGTTTGACGACTTTGCTTTTGCTGCGGGTAGATGGCTTCACGATCTTTGCAGGAAGTTGCGTTGCCAAGGTCACCAATGCAACGATTGAAGGTCGCGACACTAGAGCCAATAGCCGAGAAACATGACCATAATACAAAAGTCGACTTCTTTATCGTAGATGTTATCTGGCTTATGAAGCCAGCGCCACACATCTATTCATATGACACAAATCAATTTAAAATTGTTACTGATCATATCATGTAAACATGCATGCTGTAGAAAAATGGAGTGTAGTGATCCTAAAACTTACTGTAGATGTCAAATTGTTGGCTAACTTTATAAACTTAAATTATCAAACTCGTTTTACAAATGCAATTATGTTAGGATAATAAATGCAGAATTACCAATATAAATTTTATCAATATTACATATTATCTCTCATTAATATATAATTAATTTATAAGAACATTCACTATATTTAAAGTTTCCGACTGCGATGAAAATATCAATTTTCTCCAAAAATGACATTTTTAAAAAACAAATTCCTTTATTGTATATACCAGTCTTTAGGATATCCAAAACAGATATGATTTTATCTCTACGTTAATTTGAAGTCAAGATATTAATATTTTCGTAATAATCAGTAAATCGAAAATTAACATTTAAATAACAAGAAGTACTGATTTAAGAAGTCAAAAAAATGTTAAAAATTTGTATATTCAAAAATTTAGTTTTAAATAGGAAAATTTTTCCAATTTAAAATACAAAATGCCATTGAGTTTTTCAACAGTGTTTTGTGGAAATTTGTACCTTAAGGATATCTATGAACCCTCATATTGGGGTCATTTATGAGTGTAATACATTTTAACGAAGATTTTATAAGAATACTGAATATCCTTAAAGTTATTAGAGTGTATCCTAGTGCAGATACAGTTAGAGCATTTGCTTAGCCCGACGAAGACAGAATTAATGAATCTAGATAGCATTTACTGCTAAATGCCAAAATTGCCAGAAAAAAAAAAAGAAAATTATTAGAAGCTGAAAAAGAAGAAGAAATCTATAAATGTGATGAATTTTAATTACGTACACACATAATTTATTATTAAAACATGTTACTATATACTTTAAATACATTTTTCACAAAACTGATTTTTACTTATTTTTTGCTCATTTCAAATCCAGTAACTCAAGATGTTAATATCATATTACTATTAAGTTAGGTGAACTTTGTCCTTATACTATTTTCTAGGAAATGAACTTAAATAATTTATATTGGGGGAATTTTTTTTTTAATTTTCAGCCTATTTTTTGAATGTTAACCACTTCGAATACAATGACGTGTCTGACATACGTATCGATTTATTGAATTTTTATTTTCAAGTCTGCAATTATGCCACAGAATTAAGTATTTAAATACGAAAAAATCAATATGAAACGATTTGGTATCCCAAATGCTCCATATATTATTTAAAAAAAAATCCAACTAACAATAAATTCCCAAAATAGTATGAGTTATCTAATTGGAAAGTTAAATAAATTCGTATGTCAAGTGGTTAACGTCATCAATTAACTGAAAATTTCATGTTAAATCTTCGACTGGTTTTAAATTTTTTTATTTATTATCAAAAGCATATGATTGTAATTCCCTAAAGAAAACTATGTAGTTTATTTTGGCATAAGTTTTGTTCGGATGAGAGAGTAATAGTTTTTGACTTAGCCACTTTGAAGTTTTTAAAGAATTTGCTTAAATTTACGCTATTAAATGCTGATTTTCAAAAAGTTTTAACTTTTATTTCAAATATTGACTTTATATTTCTAATTTGGAACAGTTTCAAACACTGAAATACGGTTATAGTACGTCTACGCCATGTTTTTTTTTAAAAAAAGCGCTCCGAACACGTTCGGATACCTTAATTACAAATTTATTATTTATTGCAAAATTTTCAAATATCGTAATTAGTAACATACGGGAAAAAATAAATAAAGGGACTTTTCGTAGATATTTTTCATTCAAAGTTTGATAAAAATTTAAAATTTTGATGCAAAGATTGCTTATTTTATGGATCTTGTCATGTTTTTGAATCGCCAGGTTAACCCTTTACATTCTGAAAAATAATTCGATGCGCAAATAATTATTCACCCTAATACAAAAATTTGTTCATTACTTTAAAAAATAAATATACATTATTGTTTTAAGTCAAATTTCTTTGGAAAATGAATCTTTTTACCCTACTGCAGGCATTTTTGGTTATCAAAATTGAAAAATGAATAAATAAAGCTTCAAAATGGTGCACTCTCTTGAGTGGTAAGTCAGAAGCATCATCCGAGTGCAAAAGGTTAATGATCCAAAAGATCACTACAAAAATAGATTTTATAAGATTCTGAGAGATCTAATAAGCAAAAATACAATAAAATCTAAAGGTCAACAATTTTTTAAAATCATTTAACAGTTTTATTTTCTTTACCTTTTTATTAAGATGACACCTTTTATTTTAGGAATATTTTCTAATTTTGATTTAAATGGAAATCCATTGAATACTTGATTTATCTGTGTATTCGAAGTAATTTTAATTTTGAATTATAATCGTTAGGCCCGGTTAGCCTGGTTAGTAGGGCTTTGGAATCGCGTATCCTAAGCTGCGAGCTTGAACCCACCAGCCGAAGTCTCTCCTTGTGTGTCTGCTACCAGTTAAATCTGTCGTGATCACAAAGTCGTCCATGTCGAGAGTGATACCACATGGGGTACTGTGCAAGAGGTGATCGTTCTCTTTTTCAGATCTAAATTACGATCTGTGGAATGAATGATTGAAATGCATGAATGAAGTCTGCCCCGTAAAAAGGGCGGTACTTATGTATTATACCATCTTCGCCAACGATCGCCAACGTTTTAGTAACTCATTGGTGACGGATTTAAATTTGGTGGTAAAGATCAAAGGATTACACCACTGCCAGATTGCCATAATTGGCGGTTTAGCAACTCATTGGCGACGACTTGAAATTTGGACATAAAGTTGAACGGTATAATACGTAAATACCAAAAGCGCTTGTGACGTGTGTGAGCTAGAATTCAGATATCTGCCCTCGGGTGCTCAGGAGTCCATACCCTTAGAAGCTACTGCACCCCCCTAGGGTCTGACTGAGGCAGGGGCATGCGAGGCAGTTGAACCCTCACATAAATGGGGCCCCCAAATCGAATAGAAATTTTATTTTGCGTTTCCTTCTTTTAATGAATGTTTTTCATTACTATAGTAGTAAAGCAGAAGGGGGGGGCAAAAACGTTTTTGCTCTGGGTCCCAACTTGACTAAGTCGGGCCCTGACACAGAACAACAACAAAAATAAGCCATTCACAACATTATAAAATCGTTGTGAATGGCTTATTTTTTGCCTACAGCTATCAAGATTCGAGAAATCGATGGACGTATGGCATTCGGCCTAAATAGTTGATTCTTAGAATGCATTCACTTTCGATAACCGCATGGTCGTGGTTGCCTAGTAGAAAGCTGGTCCACGGCTTTGTGACGAAAAATTCGAGATTCGAGATCCGATTCCTCGAAGAACCGTTGTGCAAACGAGTCTGGCGCGCGTTGAATCCAAACGTCTTCTTGTTGGTGTGGTGGAAAGGAAATATTCGCTCAGGCGTCGTCCTCGTCATCTGACTGTCGTTTAAAATTTAGAAGTTCTACCCTTTTGATGCTTTAAAACCAAACTAACTGAACTAACTTCCATAACCCTGTATATGAAAACGAAATCTGTTTCTCAATCCTCATCTTTGGGTTAATGTATAATTTAGTTAAATTGATGTTAATTTTGAAGCATCACGAAAGCTATTTTGCATCGATCTTCATCGCTTTTATTGCGATTAGATAATGAGGATGACTCTTAAAATTCCGTTGTAGTAATTAATCATGGTAAAGAATGACTGTCGATTACAATTCTAAATGATAATGGTAAAATATCTTCTGCTGGCATGTTCATGACTACAAATCTTTTTCCTGGAAATGATTTGGAACCGTTGCGAACATATATCTGCCGAATTTTTGAATTGAAGTGAAAGAAGTTTTTTTCAAACTAAATGTGAAAAAAAAAAAAACTACAATTCTAATTTGAATCGTTGTAATTCATATTTTAACACAGATCTGGATCCGAAGAAAAGATTTTTTAAAATTTTAATTGAAAATGCATTTTGGATTTTCCATTAGAGGTAAATGCATTTCATAATAATACTTCTAATTCATGAATATCCAATAAATATCCGTTTATGTATTTCTAACTTGAATGTCATTTACACTTAAAAGTCATTTCCTTTCATTCTTAGTTATTGCAAAGATTTTGTACTGCGTTTATAAAATGGTAAACTTGGGTTACGCCGCTAGCTCGAAATTTCTGATAGTAGTAAATTTCCGAAAACGCTTACTTATTTCATTTTTTCAACAGTAGAGAAAAAACATTCAATAAATTGTTTTTAACAATTCATAATGCTGTATTTAAAGCATACAGATAATCGACGCGATTCACAATGCTGTATTTAAAGCATACAGATAATCGACGCGATTCACAATGCTGTATTGAAAGCATGCAGATAATCAACGCGATTCACAATGATGTATTGAAAGCATGAAGGTAATCAACGCGATTCACAATGCTGTATTTAAAGCATACAGATAATCGACGCGATTCACAATGCTGTATTTATAGCATGAAGGTAATCAACGCGATTCGCAATGCTGTATTTTAAAGATACAGATAATCAACACATCCGATAACTATTCGTGAATTTTAATTAAACGGCTGCTATTATGCAAGTAAATTGTCTAAAATAATAGTATTCTAAAGAGATAATCAGTGCAGTTTTTTTTTTCTATTAGAACTTTATTTTAAAATTGAAGAATTATTTATTATTTATGATAAATATTAATTATTGTACTTAAACCTTTAAAATGTGTAAATGATTAGGATGATTTTGCATTGTTAGTATTAAATTTTTAATAATTGTTATTGTTCTTGTGTTACGCTTCATAACGGAAGGAAGAATGCAGTAGCTTCTGAGAGTATGGGCTTCCATGCACCTCTGACTTCTAGCTCACACACGTCACATATCCTTTTTACGAGGCGGACTTCATCCATGCATTTCATTAATTCATCCACAGAGCACAATTTAGATCTGAAAACAGAGAACGACCATCTCTGACCCAGTACCCCCAGTGATATTACTCTCGACATGGAGGACTTTGTAACCACGACAGATTAAATGTGCACCAGCCACCACACACACGGTGAGTCTTTGGCTGGGGATTTTGAACTCGCATTCCAAGAGATGCGAATTCAACTCCCTATCAACCAGGCTATCCCGGCTTAATTTGTAATAATCAAAGCTGTTTATTTAAGTTTTGATCATGCGTCTATTCATTCAAATCTCGTTTTATGTTTATACCTTTTAAATATTTATAAATGACGCTTTACTGCATTTCATGTGATTTGAAAGACGTTGAATTTTCAGAAGAGACGAATAAAATGGATTTTCAGGTTTCTATTGTATCGTATTCTTAGTGTGGCTTAACTGTTTCAGATGAGATGATGATTTAGGAGCTTAAAATGGGATTTTAAGCTAAACCCATCAAATTAGTTTGCTGTTGATTCAAATATTAAGTGGATTTATCCCTCTGTATTTGTCTATAATAATTCAAATTTTAACAGAACATCAGAAGGAAGGTGAATTATTAAATTTTCTGTAGAACAAATTTTGAATATTTTCCAACAGCTACAATCTGTAAGAATCTTTTAAAATACAATATGGCTTTTTTAAAACTTTCATTTCAACGAATGTATATTGCGTTATACTTCACCTAAAAAATGTTAAAACATTTATTAGTTGCCACTAAAAAGATTTCGCCCTGTTGTTATTTTGAAAAATATTTCGTCATAAAGGTTTTCAAAAAAATCAGGATGATGATGAAATTCAGATTTGAATTAACTGAATGTGGAAATTTTAACCTCATGTCATCTCGCAAGATATGTGTCGATTTGCATTGAGACAGAACCGTTTTTATTCAATATGTTAATTGGGCTTTAACTCTGATGTACCCTTAATTCAATAGCACTTATAAATTAGCTATTCTAGTTTCGATTTAGTTTCGTAAAAATTTAGTTAAAAACAAAAATGATTAGGATTTTAATTAGACACAATCGATTTTGAAATGTTTCACAAACATATGTATAAACAATTGAAATTTTAAAACTCTGATTTATTTCATCTAAGATTGACGCCCTTTAAACATCGCAATACCAGTTCAAAAGAGACCAACATATTCCCCTTCAGTGATTTTACGATGATATTTTGAAAGCGATTTCTTTGACACGTGTAGATTTAGGAAAGAGAATTTCATATTTCCTGAATGTTGTAACCAAAAAGAATTCTTTTTCCATTACTCGCAGGGTGAGAAAATGCTAAAGACTGCAATTTTTAAAGGCGCGCGTAGAAAGATTAAATAAAAAAAGGAAAATTGGACCAGGAGATGAGAGATAATATTTAGTATGACTAAAATAAGATAAAAATTTGAAAATTGATTTTTAAGTTAGAATTTAAAATATCATTATAAATATCCATAATTTGGTGCTTGGCCGTTCAAGAAATCATGTTCTGACATGATACATTGAAATATGCATAGCAGATTTCTTTTTAAACTTTTTTTTAAGTTTGACCAGTAATAACTTATTTTTATAGCATAGCAATAAAGATAGAGAAGTAAGCTTTAAACCAGCAAAAATGAAATCGAAGCTTTCTAGCATAACCTTGTAAAGAAATCTGATATCCCTTCTTCATTTTACATAAAACTATGAACAAGGGCAGGGGCTTGATTGATGATAAATGCTCAGATTTTTATTTTCAGTGCCATGCGTATGAGAATTTTGTTCTTCGTTGTATAGGGAAAAAAAATCAAATATATATTCTGTACGCCTTTCTATAGCTTAAGTCAAATTAGGCTTTCAATACTTTCGATTCTGATAAAAAAAACCCAATTAAACCAAATTTTATTTAATTACTGTTCTTTTCGGTATTCTGAGACGACTATTTTTTGGCGATTCCATCTCACTAAGGGGTGAGACATTGAAGGATGAACGCATTTTTGGAATTATTAGTCATTCTTTGTCAGATTTTCACCCTATTAGATACTAATTCCCCCCCCCCCCCCCGATATGCGAATAGCGTGTCGTTTCCGGCTGTATTTTATTTCAATCTTCTAGTGGTTCGAGTTCATTTTATTGTTAAATCTAAAGATCTACTCCTTTCATCTTTCCTCTCACCCCTATTTTGACGAAATAAACCAGTGCTAACGCATGCGCAAAACCTTAGAGGGTTTTGGAATCCGTTGTCGAACAATAAGTCCTTGCGCTTTTCAGTCAGACACACACAAACACACACACACACAGAGAGAGAGAGAGAGAGAGAGAAACCTTTGATATATTTTCTTCAAAACTTAATAAGGATCTAAACTGTGTAGTAATGCTAAGGGATATCTGAGTACTAAATGTTTTTCATCTAGTTTTTGTGGTTATGTTCATTTATACTCACATAGCCAGATAACTTTTTCTATGGAAGTCTCAAAATTACCAGAAATTTATAAATTCGTTACAATAAAAAAAAAAAAAAAAAAAAAAAACCTTTCAACTTTTATTCATTTCAAATTTGGTATCACAAATATAATTCAAAAATGATTTTATAACTTAGGGAAGTATCAAGTATAAAACCTAACCTTCTAAAAAAAACCCTAATAAACCTAAAGTTCTAGGTTTTTTTTTTTTCTTTCACGATTTAATTCTTTTTATTACTTAGTATACGAAAAACTAAGTAAAATGTCCTCATTTCAATTTTAAACGAAGTGCATTTTCTATAGTTATTTTTACAGAAAAAAAACTTCTGTCGGTTTCATTTTTGTGAAATAAGCTCGATCCAAGAATTTCATCTCTCTTTTTTAATATTTTACTGCGGTTTAAATATTTCTTTTTATGAGATCGAAAATTTAATTTTGAAACAGTTTTTCTTTCAATTCTATTGATTGTTTGATTTAATTGAAAATTTATTCTTTTTCAAGAATTGAAAGTTGCAAAGTGTGAGTGTGTTTCGTGATATATAATGTGTACCATTCTTAATCTTTATAGGCTGTCATATGATCTGTTAATAGCGCCACGATAATAAATAAAAATTTTATAAACACTTAATTGACCAAATTATTACATTAAGATCTATCAAATTTAGCACATTATTACTTCTTGTGTTGTAGGTACTTATTCTGAGAATTTGTTAAAATTTTAAAATAAAAATCAATCAAAATCTTAGTTTTTTTTTTAACAATGAAATATATTTTTAAAAAATCATTTCTACATCATAGAAATTTATTGATGCCAATTTTATTATTAGAATGCAATTGCTAGATTTAATAATATTTCGAAATATTTTAAAGTAAATTTTTCAATAATATTTGCAAAATTTTTATTGTTTATACTTAAAAAAAAACGTTCTTTGCTATATTTTTAATACATCTATTATCTTTATTTCGAAGTTTAACTGCGATGTAACTCCCTAGGCTTAATGATTCGAACATCTGCGGAAATCCTTATTGGATCTGGATATGAAATTCTTGATTTATATTATCCGGAAAACATATCAAGGTCCTTATAGCTGATATTGAGATAATTAAATATCAGTTTGCCAAAAAAAAATGGCATAGCAAGGATAATTACAATTACGTTTTATTTATTAATTTATTTCACATCTTCTTTGGAATTCGGCATTCTGATTTGTTATGGTTGTGGAATTTTGTTCGATGCTCCCAGCTCAAACATTTTCATATTTGCAGTTATATTTAATTCATATTTAACTTTCGATTCGTTATCGTGGCGTCATCTTGTGGCGAATAAAAAGACAAACATTGACTTCAAGTTTTTCATAATTATTTTATATGTTAAATCAAATTTTTTAAAAACAACAACTAAACAATAGTAAGTAATAAAATTTAAAAATATACTTTTATTTATTTGTTATAATTGAAAATAATTTTATCAAACGTAATATACCAGAAGTTAGGTATAGAAATTAAATCACATAGAAAATACCTGATGCTTCATTAAACATTAAAATATAGTAAAAAATGTGATTCAACTTCAAATTATTTGATGTTTAAAAACTTAAGCTTATTATAAAAAATGAATTTGCTTCCAATAATTATTTTGAATAAATTTATTAACAAGTAATGTAAAAAAAATTAAGTTAATTCCTACTTACGTCTGCAAAGAAAAATTTCATTTTAGTAGATTTATTTAATAATTACAATTAATATAAATAATTGATCAAAAAATTATACCCGGCCTAAAACAAACTCAAGTTTGTATCCCTTGAAAATAAATCAGAACAGACTCAGAAGACACTCAATTGGGGTTGAATTTTCAACGCCAAGTGAGACAACGGAAAATGCGTGAATCTTCTACGCCAGTTGGAGTAATGCAATGCAGATTAGAAATTATTTTCTTTATTCTGTTGTTAAGTTCTTAGGTTTTCTTTATTTTGTAGTTTAATTCGAAAGTACTTCAAAATGAATTCGAAAAATCGATTAATAATTGTTTAATTTTAAATGCATCAAACATGAAGAAAATAAACTGAATCGTTTGAAATAATCGGCCGGAAACAAGTTAGCCTAACCTCATTAGAGCGGGAAAAAATGCTAACAGAATTCGTTACTTATTTGGAAGTGGGGAAATGAAGATTTTTGGCGATAAAGTTAGTTTTTAATTAGTTAATAAAAAAGACTAATACCGTTTTTCAAATATTAATTCAGCAACATCAAATGTTATCCACTACAAGGTTAAAAAAATTGACTTGAACTTGAGTGGATGAATAAAAAAAGTCTATATATACGGAGAATGTGAGCTAATAGTAGGAATTTTAAAATCACTTGGTTATGTTTAAAGATAAGAAACTGATAAAAATTGGTATTTAATTTAAACCTGAGAGAAAGGCCTCTTTAAAACTTTCTCGTGAATGATCTAACAAACATATTTGCGTATAATTAACCGCATTATTAACCGCATATACTAATAATTGTTACAAAATTCTATGGCAATCTATGGCGATTAAATTCTAATATCAAAATGCCAGAACACTAAATGCACATTCCGACATTGAAACCAAAATTTTACACAGAATTACAATAGTAATCAGAAAAATGAATAACAAATTTCATTCATTTTTATCAATCATATTTTTGAAATATTGCATTTAAAAGTTTGTGAAATTCTAGACTCACAGATGGCCAACCTTTTGACGGAAATTGAATTCGATTTTAATACATATTTATACATGAGATTTATATATAGGTGTTCATTAATTATTGTCGGGGTTTCTGTAACATATAACTATCGAATAAAAAATATTTCGCAACAAATCGATTATTATTCGTAAATTACAACTCAAAGAATTTTATTAATGATATTAAAGTGCACAAAACGCTTATTAAAAGCTTATATTAAAGCTTGCACAATTTTGCACTTTGTAGGCATTCAGCTGAAGGCGGTTATGGAGAACGTTCCACATTGCCGTATGCGGCATATGTAACTGCACAGCTGATTGTCTCGTTGATTTTTGTGGACTACGAGTAAACGTTTCTTGGATGCGATCGACATTTTCCCGTGAAGTCGGTCTTCCCGCTCCCTCTCGGTGTAGAACGCTACCAGTTTCCTGAAATTGTGTTAACCAGCGTCTGATAGAATGATCCGAAGGAGGATCTTTCTTGTACGTGGTCCTGAAGTGACGTTGAGTAGTTATGACTGATTTAGTTTCGAAAAACCACAATGCACACATTGCTATTTCTTGCATGGTAAACATTTTTATTTATGACGTCATAATTACCCGGGCTGCAAACGCGCCAAGATTGCATTGTTGTCACGTAAAATTCTTTGAGTTGTAATTTACGAATACGTACTCATTTCGTATATTTTTATTCGAAAGTTATGAGGTATGGAAACCCCGACAATAATTAATGAACACCCTGTATATTGTTGTAAAAGGTTCATAAGCCAGATAACATCCCTCGGACTAAAGTGTTACTTTTGGTCCAACGGATATGCTACTCGGTTACAAACCCCCTTGTACCCTTGAAAGTACCCTTGAAATAAGCAATCTTCATACACATTTTCGTACATCTATTGTGGCACCCTCTACCGGCAGCAAAAGTCCTCAGGTACGCTAAATACAACAACTAATGTCACCACCAGCTCGCAATAAGCTTTGCGCAATTGTATCGTTCGTCTAACCACCGATTCACCGGTGGGAGAGTATGGGGTGTAAGTTTTATAAGCCGAATAACATCCCTCGGACTGAAGTGTCACTTTTGGTATAACCGATATCTTACTCTGTTACAAACCCTCGGATTTCGAGTTTGGGCTTACAGCAATCTGCATCCATCATAACATTATTTATCTAACTCTTTGTTTGCATCTATAGATTGACGTATATTTGGATAATCATCTTCTAAATGGATTTCTTTCAACATTCGATAGAAAACGACAAACATGATTTGAAATCTGAACTACAAATTTCAGGCTCTTTTTGAGTAACGTTTAGGCATTCATAATTTTTAAAATGAGTTTTTTGAACTCGGAGAAGTATAAGATTAACGTTTTTTTCAATACTCAATTTCAAAATTTTTTGACAATTATTGTTACGTTTTTAGCGTAGCGGGTTCGGATTGAATGGACTTTACTTGAGGACAGCACAAACAAATTTATTTGCAGCTATTTACAGGATGACTTGATAAAGGAAAAATTTCAGATAAACACAATCCAGCAGTCAACAGTCACTTACAGCGTAAATGCAAGTCTTACGCACAATAAACACAGACTGCAAAACAGTTATAGTATAGCACAGCAAAAAGTAAATCACAGAGAGCTCAATAATACAACGTTAACAGCAAACGTAAACACAGCTCACTAATCCGTTAGTCCAGCGAGACGCTTCTCTTCCGGGAGAAAACTCTCAACTAACTCAGTCACTCCGGCTACTCGTACTTATATAGCCGAGGAAGCGCGTGCCCCGAAACTCGTGAAACTTCTCAAAACAACGCGCACCATCCAGGGGCAACTAGACTATTCCTTTCGCGAAACCAACCAAGCTGGCGCGAGGCTCCTCGCCAAACGTCGCCATCTTTGGCGCATTTTCGCAGCTCTCTCCCACTTGTAACAATATAATATTTTTTCTATCTAGTATACAAGAGAATAAAGTGAAATGCCATATAGATATTGCGTATATAATATCTATCAAAATTGAAGTGTATCCATTTTTGGATCAAATCCAACCATTGATTGCCTCTTTCTTGACATTCAAGTGTGCGTTTCTGAGAACTACAAATTTAATCACATTTCGTCTGTCGAAATCGAAAAGTGGTCATTTCACCAAATTCATGGAAACTCATCAATTTTCGCATCCTATTGACCAAAAAGATGTCTCAAACGCATGCCTGATTTTCTAAATTATATTTCAAAATAAATTTCATATGAGAATACGAAAAAGACTAAATGGAATTGATATGTTAATAGTTGATATCACATAAAAAAAAACCTATTTAAAATCGATCCAAACTAACTTTACTTGGTATTTCTTATACGTAGATAACTTCTGATTATGGTTATGCCGATTTTTGATTTATCCAAAAAAAAAAAAAAAAACGATTTTTCGATGCCAGTTTTCGAAAAATATTGAAATTTAAATTATGAATAATAATTCGCGATAAATCGCAATATAATAAATTGATATTCATAATTTACGTTTTTGATTGCGTTTTGGTTATCGGTTAGTTCTTATTATTTTCTTTTGTTCTTTATACAGAATTTTTGTTAATATTTCTATAACTGCTGTCATTCTAATGCACAAAATTACTTGTTTTAAGCATGCCATCTTGGGATAAATTATTCCCTGTTCCCTAACAGAATGATAGTATAATGGGAAAAATTACTGCGGTTATCACAAGATTATCGATTAAACAATGGGCAGCCGACAAATATTCATCTTCAGAAATAAAAGCAAAACGGATTAATTCAGATTGAATATACAATATTATTCGCAGCTCACATTTCCTCACTTAAGCGTACTCGGATTAAAAAATAAAGATTAAAATGAAATCTGCCATGCATATTTCAATGCGTCATGTCAGAACCAAATTTCTTGAACGGCCAAGCACCACGCGCTCGTGCAAATTAAATTATATTTCTATTCATTTTAATCATTTCATTGAATGAGTCACTTTAGTATTGCAAACGATCATGAAAAACCTTTGTCTCGCATTAACTGTTTAAAAAAATATCGCATTTCCTACTTATTTCATTTCATATAATAACGCGCTCAAAATGACATTTTTATAGATTTTATTTGCTGTAGTCATCTACTTATTTTTTAAAATCAGAACTTTTGTAAATGCGACTGAAACACATTATTAAAAGCTGATTTTTTGAGATGCTCGTTAAGATAATACAAGTTTTATTTTTCGCCCACGGATTAAAATGTTTATATTTCGCTTATGGATTTTTGTTGACGCCATAAAATCTCATTCTCAAAACAATATCATGTTCTGACATGATAAAAAAACCCCATTTATATTTCTCTTTTGCAAGCAACTCACGATAAATAGCAATACAATAAAAACTGTTATTCACAATTTACATTTTCGACTTCATTTTTGTTAATAGTTAGTGTTTATCTTTATTGTTCTTTATTCTTATCATCCTCCATATAGAAATTTTGTTAGTATCTCTATAAATTCTAATATATAAAAATACTTGTTTTAAATACAATGGTTTAAACATGGTTTTAACATGCAGACTTTGTTTTGGCTTCGACACCCTTTCTTAAAAGTCTTTTAACAAAATTTTCTTACTATTTTTATTTAACAGAAAACAAATATTTTCATTATATAAATCGAACTTTCTTTTTATCCGGAGTCGTTCTAATCACTCAATGCGTTACAAGATGCTATTTATAACTTATCCCACTGCCGACTGCCATTTGTGTTTTGGAACGACTACGGTCCTGCTGCTTCTAGGATGATTAAAGGTAGTATGTCTTTCAGGCTTCTTTAAGAAACTCAAAAAAGTGGGGGAGGGGAATAAATTTCGAGGGACTGAATCATTGAGAGAGAAATGGGTAGACCAGGTGCACTGCCCAGGTGGTGATGACTGTACTCTAGGAATTTCAAGGTCGAGCTAACTCCTTCAAGGTCATCATTACAACTTATCGGGGCATCGTATCGCAACTGTCGTTCGAAAATATTCTGCATTTGACCCCTGTTCCGAAATCCATTCCTTGCGATTTTAAAATTAATGATAACATACCAGTCCCACGTAAAGCTGCCCTAGATGGTTTGACATTTCTTGATGAGTCATCATGCAAAATTCCTAAAAATATCTCGTGAAAAAAGCAATACTCTACTCGAAATAGAAGGATATAGAAATCATATTAAAAACCGAATTTCCAAATATTCAGTAGAGTAGGTAATTAAATAACTTTTGATTTTGTGTTGTATATTTTATCTCAGGAGGCATTTCGATCTGGGCCGGTTTAACGCTGAGACGAGTTAAACCCGATTAGGGGTGGGGGTTAAAGAAAGCAAATTTCAAGACCCTTTTCTTCCTTCAACTTCGTAAAATAATTTTTTTATCATGTCAGAACATGATATTGTTTTGGGAATGAGATTTTGTGGCGTCAACCAAAACCCGTAGGCGAAAAATAAAAAAAATTGTAGGCGAAAATTAAAATGTCATTATTTGCAGGAGTATCTTAAAAAATCTGCTTTCAATAACGTGATGCCATTCCATTTACAAAAGCTCTGATTGATGATTCAATTGATGCTATTATTATCATGTCAGAGCATAATATTGTCTTGGAAATGAGGTTTTCTGGCGTCAACAAAAAATTGAAATGTAATTATCTGCACCAGCATTTCAAAAAAATCAGCTTTTAATAACGCGATGCCATCGCATTTAAAAAAGCTCTGATAAAAAAAATAAGTTAATGACTACAGCAAATAAAACCTAGAAAAATGTCATTTTGAGTGCGTGATTATATGAAAGGAAATAAATAGGAAATGCGATATTTTTTTTAAAGCAATAAATGCGAGACAAGGTTATTTGGATCGTTTGCAGTACTAAAGTGACTCATTCAATGAAACAATGAAAATGAATAAAAAATATAATTTAACTCGCACGAGCACGTGTCCGTTCCAGAAATGATGTTCTGACAGGATGCATTGAAATATGCATAACAGATTTCATTTTAATCTTTATTTTTAAATTCATTTTAGTTTGATCTATATGAGTAATTTTTAAATAGCAAAAAATATGACGGATTTTTTATCATGTGATGAAATAATTATTTATCTAATGAAATTATTTATCTATTACTAAATGAAATAATTATTTATCATTTAACTTCAATGAAATTTAATTTAATTGAATAAGTATGAAAATATTTGAAACAATATGGGAAGAATTTTTTTTAAACCTCGTTTCAAATGCTATGATGCATATCTTGTGAGAATTAAAAAATGATCTAAACTTGAATCAACTCTTGATTTTCATTTGAAGTATATGATCATGAAGATCGAACACCTGACTCTTGTAAATGAAATAAGGACATCAGATTCAATTATTCTGAAAAAATAAACCGAAAACATCAAGACCTCATCAAGTTACTGCATGCCTTGGCAGATGCCTAATTTGCGTATTCGGCCATAGTCATCAATTTCATTACTAAAAATTATTCCTGAAATTTAATAAATATTCAAAATCCATTATTTAGCAATTTCCCTCAAATTTATTGCTATAGAATAAGAGGCGTAAAATAAAAAGAGTTCCCCTAGATCAAAAGATACCGAAACCAGTTACAAATTATATAAAATTCTTCTATGAATTAAAAAACATGAATAAAACAGAATGTAAAAATCTAAATGAGATGTTGTGGCTTACTTTTCTATGTTCACGCTTTTATAATGGTGATGATTGTTTTTTAATATTTTGAAAGACGAACCTTAATATTTGTTAGAAGCTCGGTATGCTCTAGTTAAATTTTTCTATGACTCTAGTTTAATTACATTAAAAATCAATATTATTTTCAGTTTTTTATCCTTGTTAAGAAAGAAAAATCGGAGCCGCACGAGGATTTTCACTCATCTTATAAAAATTCCTATTAAGCTGCGTGTAATTAAAAAGTATTAATTAAATATTATACTAATATTTTTGAATAAATAATCAATCAGTTTAAAATTAAGTATAAAATTTCAAATGATTATTAATATCTATAAACAATTTTTACAACGAGTGAGGTAACTATAAGGGCAAAATATCAGTCATCACTGAAATATTATTTCATAATCACTCGAAGTAATAGTGAAATCTTTGTCAAAACTAAAAATCAAAATAAATTTGAAATCTCCATTTTCTGCTAATTTACGAAAATAAAAATATTTCTTAAAAATTCAAATACTGAATAACTAACTCTTTCTAAATTATACGACACTTTAAAATCAACTAATGGTATTTTAGACATTAAATATCTGGAAAAATTTCCTTTAAAAATTAAGGATAATTTTAATAAACTGAGAGATTTTTATAATGTTTAATCGTGTTATTGACTGGCAATTAAAAGCAACACAAATTTTGAAATGAATGTCTTCAAGAAATTCACTTTTAATACTATAATACGTCTCTTTTGAGTATTTGGTTTATTTAAAGTTGCGCTATATGCTTTAAAGGAACAAAATTATTTAAAAAATTACCCATTATTCCCGCCTCTGCCTGATTAATTTTTTAAAAAAATTATTTGAAATTAAAAGATAAAAATGATACTCTTTTGAGTGTTTGGTGTATTTAAAATTACACTATATGTTTTAAAGGAATGAAATTATTTTTTAAAAAAACTATCCATTATTTCCACCTTTGTCCTATTTATCGTTGTTTTATTTTGTTAAAAATTAAAAAATAAATTCTAAAAAAAAAACGAAAAAAATTATTTTAAAATTTTTTTGAACATAAATTTTTTTGTCCTAAATTGCACCTAAAAATATATCAGCGATTTATTATGTCTTTGACGTTATCCAAATAGCAAAATATCGCTATATATATGTATGTGTGTGTCTGTCTTTAGTTTTATGTGACAACACATTAATTTTTATTTACATCAGTTCTCATTGTTATTTTATAACCTAAATTCCCCCTTTTCCTACTTATAAATAGATGCCTTTAAGGAAAGGGGAAAACATAGCGGAATCCCAACAAAAGAGCCATTTAATTTACATTTTTAAATGAGGAAAATTGAATTATATGTTTTAAATAACGCATAACCAGCTCTTTAAAGAGTTTTCTTAAATTTCATTTTACCATTTTTCTTCATTTGGAAGGAAAAATTAGCCGGACAAATTAAACGGGATCAGATTTCTGATTTTTATTTTCTCCTCAATTCTCAAAACCTCCTATTTTCTTAGTTAGTTTTGATGTAATTTAAATAAACAGATTATGTTAAAATTGTACTATTTCAAATTTTCTTAATAGCGAGTCAAAATCCTGAGTTAATTTCAAAGACTTGAGATTTAAAAGGAATTTTAAACTGTACATTTTAACCGTATAAACTTTGAGACAGTCTAAATATTCTAATATACATATATAATACCAAAACAATTAAGTTGTCAGTTAGACGACCAATTAAAAAGGAGAAAAAAAATTGGAATATCCCACAGGGGAATTAGAAGATATGAAAAGAAAAAAAAAATCTAAAATATAATAAACTGATTTGGTTATACTTGATTTTGATTTAAGTAAACTCAATGATACAATTCTTATAAGTGAAACTAAATACAAAATTAGATTAAGAAACAAAGAAAAAATAATTAAAAAAATCTATACATAGTATAAATTGAAGTCTCCTGAAAGCGTCTGTATGTTGGAACCACAAAAACTTGAGAAATAGTTAGATGATTATACCATGGAGATGATTATACCATTTTGTAGAGCATTTATTGGAGAAGGTTTTAGTACATTAAAGTCAAATCAAAATAAAAAAAGGGAATTTTATAATTGCGATTTTAACTTATCCGAGCATGCGCGAATACCTCACACTGCGCATGTGCAAATTGAAAGAGATGTGGTATGCATATGCGATACAATTCTTTGTTTACGCCTGATTTTAAACAGCGAGCCAAATCTCATTACGCCAAAAAGAAGGAAACCCAACCTCGAAATGATCGCCTGTGTTTTGTCTACGGACAAATCATATTTTTACCTTTTTAACAGTCTAAATATTTCTGAATGTGTGTCATAAAAAATTATTTGGTAGCTATTTTTTATAATTCACGCACACACACGCACAC
>JAOUZG010000678.1:5882385-5900557 GCA_026289955.1 Argiope argentata | reverse complement strand
GAGCGATATACCGTTCGAGCAAAAGGGACCCTTCAGCTCGAAGGATAATATCTAGCTTATAAGGCTGACGCTACAGTACCTAAACATCCGCCCGGTAAGTTTACTGTGAGGTGTTACAATAAGCTCGTTACTTTTCTAATAAAAATATCGTTATAATTCTTTATTTTCTGGAATCTTCTATTTGCATCTAAATTCATCCCCAGCTGAATGACAAGTTGATCGTTAAGTCTAAGGTCACCTTGTCGTTCAGCTGGTGTCATTCAGCTGGTTAAGCATTTTGATCTGGTATCCGCTAACAATATAATTCTTTCTTATGTGATTAATTCTGAGAGAAATATTACAAATTCGTAATAATGCGAACCATTAACTGCTGTCTTTTTATAACTTTTTTTTCATTCAATTCCTACTATTAGTTCACACTCTAAATATGTATATTTTATTCATAGGGAAATATCAAACTTTCAAGCGTTTAATGAAATACTTTTTATTCATCCATCCAAGTTCAAATAAATTTTTTTTTAAAAAAACTTGTAGTGAATGATATTTAATGTTAATATAGTTTTTTCAAATATTAATTCATTAATTTTTTATTCATTAGTTAAAAACTAATTTTCTCGCCAAAAAATCTTCATTTCTTCACCGCCAAATAAGTAACGAATTCAGTTTTTTCCCCCACGCCTATGAGGTTAGGCTTAACATCTGTTCAAATGATTATTTCAATGATGTTGATGCATTTAAAATTAAAGATTGTTAATTCATAAATTTTTTGGATTCATTTTGAAGTACTACTTTTCGAATTAAATACAACAGGATAAAGAAAATTAAAAATTTCTAATCTGTATTGCGTTACCGTAACCGGAGTAGAAAATTTCACGCATTTCCGTTGCCCCAATTGGCATTGAATCTTCAGTTAGCGTTGAAAATTCACCGCCGATTGAGTGTGTTCTGATTATGTTAAATTCACCGCCAATCGAGCATGTTTTGCGTTTTTTGATACATTATTTATATTAAATGTAATTATTTAATAAAAAGTAATTTAAATAAAAATGTTCTTTGTTAATCATTGTAGGAATTGACGTGTGTGTGTGTGATTGTTTCAAAAACTAAAAACGTAATTTAAATAAAAAAATTAACCTTATTTCCAGTGGCGGATTTGACGTTTCAGAGGCCCGAGGCACAAATCCAATTTGAGGCCTCCCTCTTCTCCAGTAATATTTATAGTATGCACTTTTTTATGCATATTTTTCACTCTGTTAAGCTCTGTATCTGATTTTTTTTTGTGTTGAAAAAAGAAGGACGAGAATTAAGTACATAAAATTAAAATCCATTTTTCCATACTACTGGACGGTATTTAAAATAATGATAAAGTTCAGGGTGTGTTAAAACTGTTCTTAAAGAAAAAAGAAAAGAAAAAACATGCTATTTCGTACCATTGTTATGCAATATTTTTCAAAGATACATGCCTGAAACTTTATTATATAGTAAATCATTTACTATAGAACGGAGCTATTTTTCTCTTTTGCTAATAAAAATTCGGTTTTGTTTTAAAGCGTTATCAAAGTTGCAAATTGTAATCAATTTGCGTTTTCCCCACTTTCTGAACAGTCATTTTCTTACTATTTCCAACTAATTAAACCGTTCTAATAAACAAACAATGCCCTTTATTGAAAAACGGAGAAAACTAATCGATTAATTTGCATTTAATTATTTAATTTTGTTTCAAAATAAGTTTCTTAAAAAATAAAAAGGAAAATAATAAAGAAAAGAAAAATACGTCAATATTGCTACTATTATTTATTAAACATTAGAAATGTATTGAACTATAATAATAAAAATAGCAGTTTCTTCTTTTCGTATATTAAAAAAAAAAAAAAAATAGGAACCCTTCTGGCTTTAGCTTTAGCAAATTTATCAATTAGAGTTTCATACTCTAACAAATTGACTACATCATTTTCAATGAACGTCATGGGCAAGTAACTTAAATTTAATTGCTATAAAGAATTCCTTAAATAAATTTTTACTCTTTTAAACACCGAAAATGAGCGTTCACCACTTGCCTTACAAATGGGAATAGTTAAAATTATTTTTAGAATTGTCTCTGCATTAGGAAATATAGACAGCAGTCCTCAGATTATTAATTTGTACATATCAATAGGATTTGTAATTTTTTTTTCTTTTATGAGGGCAATGAAATGTACAAGTTCATCTTTGAAACTTCTAGTCACAATATCATTTTCATATTTTGCTCATACTTTATCCACGCAGCCATTAAATTTGACATCGGACATTAAAAAAAAAAAATCCAAAATCCAATAAAACCTCACTGTAAATCGCACTCCTTCGCGATAGATCTGCAATTAATACATCACAAATAATCCTGTGTACATTAAAAACAAAATTTTCTTTTGGGCTAAAATTTGTTTCGTTTAATGATGTTTCGTCAAATTGCAGTTTTCTTTTTCTCATCCGTGTTTCCCGATAGTTCCAGTTCTTGGTCAATGCATTGGCACCGATCTCAATATCTTCGAAGTTGGTCCGGATAATTTTTATAAAATCCGATAGCGATTGTAGTAGATTTGTTTTAAGCAGTAAATTATACTGCGTATCTTGCAATGATTTGCTTGTACTATTTATTCCTTGCAATAATTTATCCCATAAAGCAGTTAATAAAGCTGTTTCATAATATTTGAAACATTCTGCTAATTTTTTTGCCTTCAATTTGCTTACAGGTTTTTCAGTATCCGAGGTGCTAATTTTAGTTAAAACTTCTTTAATATTTTGATAATTACTTTTTAATGCAGAAACTGCGTCTGCTCTTGATGACCACCTAGTGCCACTTATTATTTTTAAATTTGGAGATTGATTTTCTAAACTATTATTAAGCATATTCCATCGTCGAGTAGATGCCGAGATATAAACATATAAATTCTGAATAAAATCAAGATATTTTAATGCACCAGAACATGATTCTGCTGCACAATTTCCTATTAAATTTAATGTATGGCTTAAGCATGGTACAAAGACGGCTGTATTTATGTCCTATTTTAGTCTTGCTTGTAGTCCACTGTATTTCCCGGCCATATTTGCCGCGTAATCGTAGGTTTGGTCCCTACAAGTATTAATATCTATAGACAAATCTTTTAAAAATTCAAGAATTATTGTTCCTAAATATTCAGAATTATGGTTTTGAATATTAATAAAGCCGAAAAATCTTTCTTTTATGTCCCCATTTTTACTAACTAATCTCAAAATACAAGTAAGTTGGTCTACTTGGGATATGTTAGGTGTAGAGTCCACAATTATCTAACAGTAAATTGCTTTTTGAAGTTCAGCTAATAGATGTTTCTTAACTGCATCACCCATTAAACTTATGAATTTGTCACATATCGTGTGAGATAAATAATTGACATTTCAACTCCCTGGATTGCTAAATTTTTCCAAATGCAATTTTAGAAAACTGTCAAACTCTGCGAAATAATCAATGCAACTCAAGAAATTTCCTTTTCGATATGAAGTTGTATCTTCTCCGTGGCCACGAAATGCTATCCTTAAACTCGCCAACAATTTTACATTGGCAATGACACGCTGTAAAACAGCTCGCCAATACTTTTGTTCCGTGTCAACCTGCTGTTCTAAGTGAGTAGTTATGCTTCCAGAAATAGACAAGCGTTTTTGTAGAGTCACCATAGATTTGATATGGTTCTGTGAAGTTTCGTGACCACTTAAGTTTCTTGCTAAATTTTTCCAATCATTAAATCCTGTTGAAAATTTCGTGTACGTATTAGAAAACATTTTACAAACATAACAATAAATGCACTCACTTGTTGCTGAATATACTAACCATTGGCGAAATTCTTTTGTGCCATTTGCTTTAATACAATAAAAATTCGTTTCAGAAACATTCTTATAATAGATTCGATTTCTGTAATAGATTCTTGTAATAGATTAAGACGTGTAATATTCCCAATATTACAAGGCTTATTTATCAAATAATGTTCACTCATTTTATATGATTTTGGTGGCCACATTGCAATGTCACTGGTAAACAAACACTCGTCTCTATGTTTACCACCGTTAGAATCAGTTATTTTATTTTGTTGCTTAAAATTACAAATTGTTGATTCTTGTGTTCCGTTTTTAGATCGCTCATTAATTTCTTCGAATTCGCATTCTGCTTCGGCTAGCTCATCGGTTTTTTCTTGTGCATATTCTGTTTTAGTTTGTTCGTCTGTCTTTTTAGGCTTGCATTCTAATTTCGCTCACCAATTTCTTCGAATTCATTTTCAACTTCAGCTTGCTCAGTTTTTTCTTATGCACATTTTATTTCAGTACACTCATCGACCTTTTCAAATTCGCATTGTATTTCAACTCGCTCATTAATTTGTTCCAATTTATATTCCACTTCTGATTGCTCATCGTTTTTTTTTTTCATGTGCATATTCAATTTCAATTAGCTCATTGGTTCTTTTAGGTACACATGCAGTATCAGGTTGCTCAACTGCCTTTTCTGACTCGTTTTTCAAACGTTATAATGAATTTATCGAGTGAATTTCGATATCGTTCAACATATTCTTTTTACTTTCTGCCTTTTGCATTTCCAAGCACCCGATTCAAACTTTCTTTTAGGTGGCATGGCTAATACGTTTTAAAAAGATTAGTCGCATAAAAAATATTAGCTGGACTTAATACCCGCTCCTCTGCTTCCAACGAGGACGATAGCAAACCTCCGAGGAGGGGAAAGGTCATGTGGTACCAAGGGGGGGAACGAAGAGAGGGTCGAAGAGGAAGTGAACGAGACAGAAAATACTTGATTCATTTTCATGGGTTTTTTTTTATTATTATTATTTTAATCCTTTCATGTAAATAATATGATAATCTAGAATTGGATTGTTTCCTATAATCATTTCTACACAATCATCTCGATTGAAATATATACATATCCGGTGTAGAAATTATTACAGGAAGCAATCAATGCGTATTATATTATACATATTATTATTTTAGAGTTTAATTTTGAGGCCCCTTAATTTATGAGGTTCGAGGCCCGAGGCGCGCGCCTCATGCGCCTGTTCAGAAATCCGCCAATGCTTATTTCTATGTGTTATGAACAACACCACCGCCAACAACAAAGGTAAGACTTTATAGTGAAAAAAACCAAACTAAACCTGCAGCTTAGAAAACAATTTGATAAAGATTATGAAGGAATATGAATTTTAGTGTTTAGTCCACGAACTGAAGAAAAATACTCAAGACTCTATTTCTTTTTTGTTTAAAAAACATCTAGACGAGTAAAATTATTTTAAATCTTATTTTCATCTATTAACTCGTACCTTTCATTCTTTATTTCAGTTTGTTTCCTGCATGTTTTGGGGAGTATATGCGTATGACAGAGAACTAATCTTCCCTTCAGTATTAGATGGCCATTTTCCTGCATGGCTAAACCATATTTCAGTAAGTTAAAAATTCTGCAATTTTTGATGCAATTTACAAAATTTTGAAATTTAAAATTGTGCTTTGTTGAATATCTGAATACTGTTTCTATTTTCAGCTGGAAAATATAGAAATGGGGTAGTATATTAAGTTTTTAGGTTTGAAACCTTGAACAACAGAGATCCTTAAGGAGCGCGGTCAGAATGCACATTATGTGACAGCACAGTATATCGAATGTCATGAGCAAAACGTTTTCCCACTGTTGTAGCGCGGATGATTTAGAGCAGCTGAAACGGTCTTCTGGTCATGATTCAAAATTAAAAGATTCGTCTTTAAAAAAAAGCAAAAGTTTTGTGATTTCTAGGCCCCAAATTCAAATATCGAAATGTAAAAGAAATTCACTCTTACTGTTGCGTCACGATCAAACTCCGTGAGAGGTAAGTTTCTCTTTTTGGAAGTGGCAACAAGAAGTGAAAAAGGTTTTGTAAATATGGCGAAGGAGAAGCGTTGAATGTTCGTACTGTGCTGTTTGGGTTTTAAATATGTTATTGCTTGTTTTTTAAGCATTGTCATCAATCAACAAAACTGCCTACATTTATTTTCTAAGTTAATCTTAATAGGAACTACACTTACCTTATCATTCCGGGAACTTCTAAATCAGAAGAATCGAGGTTTTCCAACTTGAATTAGATCACACAAACATCGAAATCATTAATCTAGGTTTTCTCATTTTTTCGTCTTTTTTATTTGCTGGACGAGGACACAGGCACAGATAATTATATGCACATATTTACATAAATCATTTTACTTACACGAATTCTTTCTATGACATGCATACATCTTAGATTCCATTCTGACAAGTTTCACGAACGCAAACCCAATAGAATCTAAATTGGAACCGAAACTCATATCTGTTGCTGTGGGATCATGGGATTTTTTTCTGACGTCACCATTGCGCTTGCGTGAAAGAATTACATCATGCTATGATTAAGCCAGGAATTCCACCAAAATGTATTGCTTCAAAGTGAACGTTTGAATAACTAAGTAAAACTAAACTGATGCAAGTCTGGATCTAGAGTTGATGCCGAAATATTTTTAAATGGAAAGTAAACAATTTTGAAATGTGATATGCGAAAAGTTTTAGGATATACAATTATATCCTGCAGGAGATTAAGTTTCTATACGACGATTCAAAGTTGCAAGTAATCTAACATAATTCTGAATTTTTGTTTCCTTTGATGGATAACTACTGAAATAGGTAAAAGTTACGCTTAGTGTGCCCCTCGCCACGCCAAGGATGCCATGTCGCCAATAAAGATAGCGGACAAAGTAAACAAACACTTCTATGGGATACTTACGGTTACCATCATAAATATATCCGCGATATAACCATGATTTTTTAACCGATAAGCATTCTTTTATTCTTCAGACCCAGTGCCTTCAACAGATGCCTCCGGCATCGGACAGAATTTTTTAACTTAAAAAGCATCCTACGGCTTCGCTAGCCACGGGAGCGGGAAACTATTAGCTTCACTAGCACATTGAACATAAGGACTGCGTGGATAACATGAAGAGTAAATAATAAATAATTGAGAAAAACAAAGACGCAAAAATAATGGATTTAATAGGAAATTTTATTTATAGGAAATTTATTAAAAAGAGTTAAAGCTCACGTTCAACTCAGCCATTGTAGGAAGAAGTAAACAAAACATTATTAGGGTTACTACAAGAGTGTTGGGTTGGGCTGCCATATTGGCGTCACCTTCGGGGCACACTAATGACCACTTTAACCCTGAAATATACTTTGGGTCTTTAATTATGAATTTAACTTAAATGTCACTTTTTATAAAACTTGACAAGAACACAAGCACAGTATGGTTATTATCCTTGAAAATCTTGTATATCTGTTCCTCAAGTGCCTCAAACAGCAACAATTGTTTAATTCCATCTTGTAGATGATCGATTTACATTGAAAATTATAAGAAATTCCTTTTCAGTGGCGATTTAGTTAACAAAAATAATGGATTATCTATTAAAAAAAAACATCAGTGAAATCTTTAGTAATTTGAAGTCGATATAACGATCAAGAATATCCTTGAAGGATATTTGAATCTATAAACCTTCTTATATATGAGTACAATAACCCTTGCAGATCTTGGTTGTCTCAACCATGCGCACTTTTCAGCGCTTTTGATCCCCCTCCCCCCCTACAACTTCTTTTCAGTTTATTATCCTCGGAATGCTCAGGTCTCCTTCCACATCATCCATCCATCTAGTAGGAGGTCTTCCTTTGGCCCGGAATCTCATAGCACTTTTAAAAGTAGATATCTTGAATGTGCTGTCTTCAGGGCTTCTCCAGATGTGGCCGAGCCATATTAAAGTATTTCTCCGGATAACCATTGTTAACTGTGGTTGCCTTTACAGTTTGTATAGTTCAAAATTGAATCTAATTCACCAACATCCTCTCTCTAATACTGTGCCGAAAATTGGTCTAAAGATCATTCTCTCGAACATGTTTAGAGATCTCTGAGTGTTCAAGTTGAAACTATGAACCGCTTCCATAAAATACTAAGCTAAAGTTCAACGTAATGCAAGAAAAACTCATCTGAAGTCGTAACTGATTTAAAGTCTTACACTAATAGAGAAACTGAATAATGAGAAATGCAATGGAAAAAAAACTTGTTACAATAGACGAACAACCATAATAAGTCTTTCTTGCACAAATGAATTTGAAAAAAAAATATATATAGTAGCAAGAATTCTCGTGGATGCACAAACGTTGATTGAAAATCAAATCCTTTGTTTAAATAGAGACAATTATTTCAGCCTTCAAATACTAAATACCAGTAAATAGAATTGTAATGCAAAGAACGTAGGTGCGATTCTGACAGAACATGAACTAGGGAGAAAAGATATGCGAGACCCGCAAAAATAAGGTAAGACAAGTCTATACATCACAGATCAGAACACAAGCCAAGTTATCGCCATTGTTGAATATTGGATGATTCGAACCAATCATTGCATTCATGTGAGTGAGATTAACTAATTATCTTATCGAGTGAGAGAACCTAACATCTTCATTGCGCGGCGTTCCTCAGACCTGTCTGTCTTCATGCAAGGTACTGTCTGTCCATAAGGAGATCTCTGACCGACAGTCGTCTATGTTTACGGTGGGCGTCATAGAAACAGGTGTCGATAGGGAGGAT
Organism: Argiope argentata; assembly: GCA_026289955.1. Taxonomy (NCBI): domain Eukaryota; kingdom Metazoa; phylum Arthropoda; class Arachnida; order Araneae; family Araneidae; genus Argiope; species Argiope argentata. The sequence goes on along the minus strand of JAOUZG010000678.1, from coordinate 5,891,921 downwards.
CTATTTTGAATGGGTGGAATCGGGCGGAAGTCTGGCGAGTTATTCTTTATCTTGGCGAAAAATTGAAGCTATAAAAAAACTATTGCTCATTCGTCTTCTCGCTTTACCGCAGTTGCTTGTATCTTTATATTTGCTTAGCTTACTTCTTTTATATTTTATTAATATTTTCTTTGGTTAATATTAACTGCATTTCATTATTTAATAATTTTAGTCTCTTGAATTTTGAGATCCTTTAAAATGCCTTTTCGATTTAAGAATGGAGAGACTTTAAAATCACAAGCACGTAAAATTGTGCATAATGTTATAGAATTTTGCTTGAAACTTGCTGAAAATTCGTATTGGGAAAAAGATGGGATTTTAGAAGAACTAGTGGATGATCTAGTATTTCAGATTGGAAGTACTGAATCGGATTCCGATTCAGAAGAAACGGAATCTTGTGACAGTGATTTAGAATTCTTTAAATTGAAAGTACATAACTGTCACTCGATCTCTGCTAGTTTTGCACTCTTTTAATAATAATTAATGTGTTTTATAAATAAAAAGTGAATTTTAATTTTTTTTTTGTTTCATTTCAATTAGTTTAATCATAAGTTATAGAAGATATATAATTTTATTTAGTTTATTTCCTGAAGCTACGAAATTTATTTGATTCTTTTTTGTTATTTTCTATTTTTTCATTAATGTGCTCTTGTTTTCTGTTATTCAATATGTCGATAATCAAAAGTTTCAACTTAACATACTTTTGATTATCCTTATTTTTTTAAGTTTCGTTAAAAAAAATCTTTGAAAATTTTATTTATCTTTTAGCTTTTATTTATCTTATTTTATAAAATGTAATTGTTAATTTTGAGTTTCGAAAATTAGCATATATATCAAAAATAAATAAATATATTTATTTATTAAAAAAACTTTCTGGAGAGGTTTTAAGCATATTTAACAATGGATATTTTACTTTGTAACAGAATAAAAGCAACCTTTTATAAAAATTATGAAATAATTATGATTATTATGTTATTATTTTTATGTTGAATTAGACAGAATACTTCCCGTTTGCTGCGGATAATTTGATCTTAAGAACTTACATAAATTTAAAACAAATAAAATGAAAATTAATTTTTTGTCATGCTGGATTCTACTTAATTTTTTTCTTCTTCTGCAGTCGTTAGACATATAAATAATTATTCAGTTTTTCTATTTTATTTACTCTGTTCTTTCTGTACTAATCATAAAGGAATTTCTCTATTATTCTAACAGGAATAATATATATTTTTCAAAATTCCAAGTACGCAAATGATTTTCAGCCCAGTGAATTATTTTTCGAATTTGCTTTCAAAAATTAAAGGCAATATATCAACACCGCCAATTAGACGCTAAACGCGCCAACGTAAGAAACTTGAATGAATTTCTACCTCTGCGAAATGGACTCTTCCTACAGTAACCTGTTTCTATAACGACCGCCGTAAACATAGACGACTGTCGGCCAGAGATCTCCTTATGGACAGACAGTACACTCCCCTTATTTCCCTTCTCTTGCTGGAGTTCTTTGATTTTTATCCAGTCTACCGACAATTTGTCGGTAAACTGGACAAATAGAAAGGAAACGGGGGAAAGTGTCTTATTTACAGACGGACTGGTCGTAGGAAAGCCCCTTTAGCATTATGCTGAATGCCATGCACTACCATCCCTCACAAAAGCCTACTTTTTTGAAGACATGTTCTTGCTAGGTACCACGGAACTCTGATGTTGAGAGCAATAAACCCTCGCCAAAGGGATTCCTTTTCTGCATTTAATGCAATATCAAGTTGAAGGTTTTCTTGAACCTTATCGTTAAGCCTCGTTTCTATGGCCTGGACGCGTCTGGAGATAGACACTTTCCCCTCTTGTATTTTCCCATGATTCTTTGATATCTGTTCAGTTTACCGACAATTTGAGGGAAGCTAGGAATAACTTCAACAGGCGGGTTAGTCCAACAATGGATCAATTGGCAGTTTTGTCGTTATCTGTAACACCGCTTTATAAAGCCGCGTTCCAACGACCATCGAATCTTCAGACGGGATACGCTTTCATCCATTTTACCCCTCTTGCGGTTTCTTGGGGTCCTTTGATGCCTGTCCAGTTTACCTATAATTGTCGGCAAACTGGACAAGCATCAAAGGACTGAAGATTCGAGAGTCTTTGGAACGCGACTTAAAGGGCAAAACGCGAATGCATCCTGTGGTACCTGAGACGAAGAAAACATTTCAGAAACACCCTCCGATGTTAAGGAAGACGTTGTTAATTGACTCAACAACTTAAACCCAGTTTCCTTTACGTCGGTTTATATTGCTTCAATGACAGAAGATGGTTATAAACACATATTGTGGAAAAGCCATGCGTATCAGTCTCATGTTATCTGTCTCTTATTGTATGAATAAAACTTCTCTTGTGACTTATTTTATTTCTTAAATCCTATATTTAAGTGTCTATAACTGAAAAAAGCGCCTCAAGTTAAAAAAGGAGCATGTGAATAAGTATCTTTATATGAATAGACCCTTTTTAATGATGAATAAAAATTCAATATCCATGAATCGGATAATAGTTATAATTTGAAAGAAACCAAAGTAGTTAATGTTATGAATTTATGTAGGGTTATCGAATTTGACGTGAAACGCTGTGATAAGGGGGTTATGGGGACTGCTGCTGATGTCAATTTGTTTTGTCGAATAAAATGTGAATCGGTACATGATTTTTGCAAAGAGTTTTTTTTTTCAACGAATTTTATTTGCGGAAAAACCACCAATTCTTGTCATTATTCAGGTTACAAACATAACATATTTACAAAGAGAGATTTTCCTCCCAACTACAAATTCAGATATTCCTTCGGATATTTCAAAAGAGTTCCTTTAAATGTTCCTTTATTTCTTCTATTACGAGACAGAGAAAATAAGTAAGCAAAAAGTGTGAATTGGATTTATATATAAGAACTATCGCAAATTATATTTGTTACTAACTGAATTTAAAATGTTAAAACATGTCGTCAATAAAGTATTCTTTTAAAGGAATTAAAATGTGACAATTGCAATCTTTAGCTTTAAATTATAGGTTATTAAAAAATTAGATTCGAACAGGTTGTCAGAAACATTATAGTTGATAATGCTTTAGACTTAATTCGTTCATTTTTATTTTTAAAAACTTTTTTTAACCCTATGCACTCTAAAAAATAGTTAGAAGCAAAATTATTCACCTAATACAAAGATTTGTTTATTGCTATGAAAAATAAATATACATAATTCTTTTAAGTCGAATTTCTTTGAGAAATTAATCTACATCTCTTAACCTTTACGTAGGGGTTTTTAACAATGAAATTTGAAAAATAAATAAATAAAACGTCAAAATGATGCACAGTCTTGAATGGTGCCTCAGAAGCACCATCGGAGTGCAAAGGCTTAAAGTTACATAGAAAAAAATGTTGTTTTCACAATGCGTTTGATATAAATATCCAATAACAAAAATATGATTTTTAAAAATATTTAAAAATTTTAGATTTATTAAATTGTAAAAAAAAATGGAATGTAGATAAAATTGATAGGAACTTTTCTCAGTGAAAAGGCAATATTTTGGATTTTAAAGCAATGCAAACATGGTTTTTGCGCATTTCCATTATATAAAGTATTGAGGAAAAATTTTTAAATTAGGAATTCATTTTCAAAGTTTCATTTAAAATGCAAATCTTTTCATAATAAGAACATATAAAGATATAAGTCTAAATTGGATGGATTTTAGATCTAAAGATTAGCCCTGTAATAATAATTCTTTTTAATGTACCTAGTGTTCTAATTTGTAAGCATTGGATTTAATAATTGACTTACAGAACGAGAAATTTGTGAAGATTATTGAAATGAATGATGAATTGAATTTTATGAATGAGTCTTGAATTAATGTCACAAAATGAAATTTATAACTGTATTTTTTTCCCTTTCCAGCACACGATTCAAGTGCCAACTCTTCTTTTTGAAATCCTTATCGTTCATCACAAGAATCCCGGTAGGAAAGCAGGATTCGCTACAAATGCGGCTTTTGGAGGCGCCTACCTGCTCTGGTATGTTTTCCAATGAATCGGGTATTGACGTAGCATATTGAATTGAATAATATCAATCATTAAATAACTCGCTTTGGAAAATTGACCCAAGAATTTTACTCAAGAGTCAGAAGTCTATCTGTTCTTAAAACAAGTTATTAATGAATCTGTACCATTCACGAGTATCCGGCCTATTGTGACGGAAGAGCAAGGGCGGATGACAAAAACGCCGGATAAATTGGAGTTCTCTAATCTCATTTCTTTGTTCACCAATACTAGAGCACAAACATGTTATATAAAAACGCAATGTCATAATACATATTTTCTCACTTACTGAATGCTAGCCGTACCCGCACGGCGTTGCCCCTGGCTTAGCATCCAAGAAGAAAAATTAGCTTTGAACTTCAGCCTAGCCTCCACCCGATATGACACGGGCATGTTACGCAACATCAAAAAACAAACAAAATCTATTTAGAAATTATTAAAGATAGCTACAGAAAAGTTTTTTATGGCAAACATTCAGAAATAATTAGACTGTCAAAAGGCAAAATAAAGACATGTCCGTAGACAAAACACAGGCGAGCATTTCTATCCTCAGGAGATTCATTCTGTCTCCGCAATTCAGTTGCATTGTGATATAAAGAAAGGCGGTTATTTCGATCTAAAGACTCTCCTTCCCTAAGTGTGGACATTATTTCTCTGATATTAACTATAACTGAACATTTCATTCATCTTTTGGCCAAGATTGAATTTCCTTTTGGGGAGGGGGGGCGGTATAAGGAAATTTGAATCGCTGTTTTAACACTTTGCTGACCGGTGACGAGTTAACTCGTCTTTTCATGTCCAAACATTGTTGACCGGTGACGAGTTAACTCGTCATTGCACTTGCATTATCTGTTTCAATTTATAACACCGAGGGCGATATAGAACATTGCAAAAACTTTGCGTATCGTGTTTAGTCTTGCCCATTCTATAACAGAAAAATTAGTATTTACATTTTTATTAGAATTTTAGTAAAATTCCAAAAATTTCAACCATGACGGAACGTATCGGCGAAGGACTTTTTGATGTAAAAAATATGTCCAAAGTTTAATTTCATTTCATTCAGTATAAATAAAATTCATTGGAGTTTTTTTAGAACGTTTTACTTTCATATTCAATTACAAAAAAGTAGCCGGTGACATAACATAGTTTCTGTGTAAAATTGCCGGTCACCAAAGTTTTAAAATCAGACTTAAACAGAGAAATGCATCGCATATGTATATCACAGCTATTGCTATTTGCGCATGCGCAGTTTGTGGTTTTCGTGCATGCGCGGATAAGGGCAAAGTTAAAATCTTAATTATAAAACTCTTTTTATTTTGAGATTACTTTAAAGCACTAAAACATTCCTATATAAATGCTCTACAAAATGGTATAAGTATCTCCAATACCCGTTAACTATTTCTCGAGTTTTTGTGGTTCAAACGTACAGATGCTTTCAGGTGACTTCATTTTATACTATGTGTAGATTAAGCCCTCCATTTGTGTTGATTAAGCCACGTAGAATGTGAATGCGGTCCGGAGAAGCATAGAACTAGTTGCCGTATCAATATGTCGAGTTGAAATAGAAGGCTGTTTGCTGATAGTTTATCGTTTTTGCATTGCCCCTTTCAAAATTTTCTTTCTTTCTTTTCTTTTCTTTTTTTTTCATTTATTTTCTCTTCTCTTCAGCGTTCATGCAACAAAAATAAAGCTTCCTTAACTTTCTGCTTACTTTTCATCCCCCAGGGGGACGCGACCAAATGAGGATAAGATGCTAACGGAATGGTAGTTGAATCTCGCCACCCTTGGAGGGTACACTAATAGGTGGGGGTTAGACTCCTCCCATCGATGTCGGGACGCACTTCCTAAGGGGAGGGTTGTGCCGTGGCCAGTGATGGCCATTAGGACTAAACCGCTGTTCCCTCCAGTGTTGCTGTTTTGGCGTTCCGGTCATTTAGTTTTATGGTTTAAATCGCGTGCCTTCGTGGCGGGTCGGAATGTTTAGATAAGATTTATGGTTACTTCTCTGCATGTTATTCTTATTCCACTTCTACTAGCCTATGTAACAGACAACTTTCTTTCCTCTCGACTTTTTTTTCCACTCTCCCACTCTACTTTTCCTAAGTTCTAATTCCGATGCTATATTTTTTAGTTACATCAAAATCCATCCGCTGTATAAAACGTAATTTATCCACCACACTGACAATTTTTTTCTCATTTATCAGTCATTTCGAAACCTCCATTGTGGTTCTCTTAAAAAACTTTAAGCATACACCAAGAACAATTTACGAATGCCATATATATAGTAATATTCAGGAAGTTCATTACGTACTGACGAAGCAGTGAACAACTAGCAGAACGCTGCTCTTTTCCCGTCTCAACTTGTATATTGCCCGCGACACGTAGGAACGCCACTTGACAATATTGCCAATGAAACTGTTTGCTTTCCTTATTTAATTGCGAAAGAAAACTAAGCCGGATAGTACTGAAGGCGGATAGTCGCAAACCGGATACTTGGAAGTGTACTGTGTGGTAGTATCAGCCGAGCTTTGTCATGCAATGCGAATTCATTGTTACATAATTTTGTTGAACAAATTTTTAATTCTTGAATCGATTAACTCTCGTACTTTACATTGTGTGTTTAATAAACACCTGTTTTTTTTTTTTCATTTTTAGGACGTTTTACTTGGCGTTCGCCAAAGGTATCTGGGTGTATGAAATTGTCCAAGTTCTACCCTGGTACGGTAAAGTAATTTTCATTCCAGCATGTTTGACCCTGCAATTAATCATATATGTTATGTGTGAAAAAGTTAATCAGTACTTTTGGCGTAAGTACATTGAAATTGCATTTATAGTATGGTATAACTCCTTAATCCATTTGTATTTATGAACTAAGATTTTTATCTTATTTTATTTTTTTAGGTTTAGGCCTATCACCATGCGAGTTAAAAAGTTTATATGGCAAGAAAGTGTGAAAGCAGAACATATAATAAAGTTTTCCCATTTTAATTGAATGAATTTCCATTTTTTTAAATCCCAGTTTTACAACTGAAAAAAAAGACAGTATTTGCTGGAATTTAAATTTTTATAATTTTCTGTAATATTTGCACAATTTTTGTAATATATTCTGTGCGAATTTTTAATGATGGACAAATAAAACATTTTTGAATGATTACTTTCATGTGTATCATTTCATATATATTTCACGCTCTAATTTTGACCTTGTAGCCCTAGGTTCCAGTTCGCAATTTGAGGGTTTGTAGACGAGTAACATGATCACAATACAAAAGCAATTGCCAGTGATCGTAGATGTTTGCTGGCTTATAACACTTTCACCACATAAACTCCTACCATTGAGTCGGTGTGGAGATGAACGATACATTTACGCCAAGCATATGGCGAGCGTGTGTGTGAGTTGTATTTAATGCGCCTGATGATTTTTGCTGCCAGTAGAGGGCGCCACACCATCTTTAGGATGCTTCTTAGGAATGTTGCTGATTCTAGATCACAGATCACCATTGTAATTGATGAGGATTGCCCTCGGCTCAAACTCGCCGCCATGTTAGTTGTCTACAGACTCTGAGGGTTTGTAGACAACTAACATGGCGACAATACAAAAGCAATTGTTTGTGTATCGTAGATGTTAAGCCTAGTTCCAATGACTTGCGAATCTTCAGACAGGCTGCGTGTTCCCCCTTTTTATCCCTCTTGTGGTGTTTTGGGATCCTTTGATGCCTGGACACATTACCGACAATTTGCGGAAAAACTTCGGACGCATACACAGGCATCAAAGAAACCGCAAGAGGGGTAAAATGGGAAAATATGTGACCCGCCTGAAAATTCACAGGTTGTTGGAAATGGGCTTTTAGCTAGCTTAACAAACTTTCACCACAACCTTAGGAAGGTTTACGCTCTTGATTTTAAAATTACCATTCGGTTCATGGCAAGTATTTGTCCCTATGGGTAACAACATGCCCCTGTATCGTATTTTTTTTATTAATGCGCATGTGTTTGTAGAATTTGGCGTTTTTTAGAATAAAAAAAGTGATCACTTATCATAGATTAATTCCGACATATTTTGCTCTTGGTTCTTTCTGATGCAAGGATGTTTCTTTTTCATTTTGCTTGACCTTTCTTTTTCCTCTGTAGTGCAAAAAATTTAGGTACGCTGACCTTTTTATGTTTCTTTGTATAAATATCCGTTTTAATACGATACGCTGTAAAAAAGAAAAATTCAGGGACGCCAAAAATGCAATTTATAACCAAGCATGGAATGCCTGTATCCATGAAATTGAGGCAAACGTATATCGGATCCTTTCTGAGCATGCGTTATTTTATTGGCCTTTATTAAATGGCGGAATGTAAACCCATTTTTACTGTCATTCAAATATCTTTAATTTCTTTCTCTGTATGTAAACGAGAATTAATATTTTTGCTTGCGACTTTTGGAATTCTTAATATTTTATGTAGAGCTCCTGAATTTGATAGAAATGTAATTTGGAGAGTGGAAATGTGTACCTCTGAACGATTTTATAAAATTTGATTTATGTTGTGTTGTGACTAATGGCACTTGCCTTGGACAAGCCCCCGCTGATACGATCAGCAGATGATTTAAGCCTAAGAAATGCGTCTCTTTGTTTTATAAGTAGTGCCATCTTGGGCCAAGAGTACGACTTAGCTACTCACACTTCACAGCCTTTTTTAGGGGGCGGACTTCATTCATGCATATTCATTCATACATCTCAGATCGTGATTTAGACCTGGAGCAGAGAACGATCACCTCTGACCCTTTCGCCAAACCAACCCGGTGGCGCCAAGCTCTTCAACAGCCTTCGCCAATCGCTCTCCTTTCCAGGCGCTTTCACGGCGTCCGCTTGTAACAATATTATAAACATAAGGCAATAATTTATCGTCATGTACCTCACCTATTAAGTGAGACTGCATGTGGTGTTTGGAAATTCACGCTATAAAATATTTAATATTGTTAGGTCTTCTCATGTTTGTGGCAAGAACATATCCTTTTGGGTGTCAAAAAAGAAAATTAGCAGGGGAAAAAAAGGAGAAGAAACGCTAAGCCATAAGAAGTTACAAGAAAATATGTATTCTTGTCTGCGAAGTTTTTCTGGAATTAAAAATTGCCCCGATTGCAGAAGTTACAATTCAACTAAAGAAAAAAAAAACCGCACCAACAACACATCTTGTAAAGGAACAGCAGGAACTGGAAGTCGTTGAAGAACTATATATTTATACGAATATGATCGGATCAGAATAATAACGATGAAAATGACGATAAAATATTTCATCAAGTGAACCATATTTATGGCCAAGTACTATTATAAAGAACAAGTTCAAGATGCTGAGTTAAAATCAGACCTATATAATACAAAGGAAGTTTTGCAAAGAATCTTGAAAATAAATCATTTTCCACAACGTATTTTATATATATATATATATA
>JAOUZG010000678.1:5867256-5882285 GCA_026289955.1 Argiope argentata | reverse complement strand
GCAGCTGGTTAATATATTCAAAAATTTAAGATTCTGTTTTTTATTTTTATTGCATACTATTTTCAAAACGATGTGGAAATTATTTATTAGAGATTATGATAACAGGAGATAGCTGTCAAATGTAATTAAAGACCATGAGTGTTCTGTGGCCACTTAAATTTTATCGTTTGGAAAAAATTGCTAAATTTATTTTCGAATATTGATAAAACAAATCAAGTTACTAAAAATAAATAAAAGAATCGACTTAAATATTTCAAATAATATGATTGATTCTAATTTGAGCATGTAATAATCTTCCACTACGAGGAATCTGCCGGCGACCTAGCAAAGAGGTGGCAGGTCTTCCTCGTTATATGGGCATCCTGGACCTGGTTGCTCTTCTGTGTCCTATCTGTGAGGTGTATGAATGTGCCCACCTGTAAAAAGAGGATGTGCATGCTAATGTGATGAGTGTGTAGCTAAAGTCGTACGCTTGGCCCTAGTTGGCGCTACTACAAAACAAGATACCTAGTAGCACACTAATATTGTGCAATATTGATCAGTATTCACAATATTGTCTAATATTGAGAAATATTGTTTAATATCATACAATATCGTACAATATTGTACAATATTATGATACAGGATGTGCTATCTAGGCAGTTTAAATCCACTGATGCATTAGCAGGCTTGTCCATGGCAAGTGCCATTAGTAACAACAACAACAATAACGAGGAACCCCTAATAATGTAAATTTTGTAAGTTTAATAGAATTATTAAGTAAATACGATTCTGTGCCAATGTATCATATAAATTGAATAAGAATTTCTTCTTAAAAAATAAAATTTTGCTTTATTTAATAATTTTTGCGTTAGGAAATGAAATTTTTATAAAATTCAAGATGGTATAAAAACATCCGCGTACTGTAGTATCTAAAAATACTTCTGACATTTAAGAGAAGCGGCATTCCTGCGACCTGTCCGCCTGCAGACGAAATAGGCTTTCCCCTGTTTTCCTTCTCTTGCGGTTTTTTTGGGGATGCTTTGAAGTTTGTCGAGTTTGCCAGGTAAACTGGACAGAACTGAATAAGACGAATTCATCATAAAATTAAGATATATGTTAATTACTTAAGGCGAGATGATAAATTGGTTTTAAAAGTATTGGAAATTGCTCATTTTTAAAAACAGAGGAAAAAATATTTTTGGTTTGAAAAATAAAAAAATAAAATAAAATACTCATTATAAGGATAAATCTGAATCGTGTTGTTTGTCCCTTCAAAATTCTAGAGAAAAAAGTTTTATTTCTCTACTAGCCGCCTTTGGCGACCAGTCGGTTCGCCAGTATGAATGCTCGCTAATATTTTATGTAGCTGTGTCTCATAACAGGTTTTTCACCAAAATATTTTTTAACCAAACAAATTTTGATAATCATATAATTCATTTATAGTATTATTTATTATTATTTTCTTCAGATGATCTGCTCACTGTACTACTCATCTTTCTCTTTCTATCCGAGCAATGATTGTCCCGGAATTGATATTTTACTTAAATGGTGGTGGGAAAGGTCTAAAATTCTATGTTTTTATTGAATAATGAGATTCAAATTTTCATAAATGTAAACACATTAAACAAATAAAGACATGATTGGTTTTCAAGAGATGCGAAAATTTAAAAACAGCTTGGAAATTGCCAAGCTGTTTTAAATTAACAATGGTGATACACACACACACACTTCTTTTCTTTATTTTTCTATTCTTTTTTACTTCACTACTTTTCTTTCTAAAAACCCTTTTCTGCCCTCTGTTCTTCTTCTTTTTTTTTCTTTATTTATTACTTTATTATGACTTTATTTTGAGCAGATATAGATTAAGTATCCATACAGAGTAATAATAAAAGCAACTATTTTCTTTCTTTTTTAAACATCCCGTTATCTATGAATGAAAACGAACTGACTTTGCGCATTTCTTTCTAAACAAATGATAATTTATTACTTCCTGCTCTCTTACTCGGTGTGGGGGAAGGAAATGTAGATTTTTGGCGGGAAAGTAAGAAAAGTGTCGTTTTAACTATTTTCCTCGCAGTTTTTTCATTTTTTCTCTCCATAAGAACCATCCTCGTGTCTTAACGAAAATATTAAAATAAAAATTAGCCGAATCGGTCGAGCCGTTCTCTAGTTTTGCGCTTAGCAACGCATTTCGAGTTCCATTTTTATTAATATAGATTAACTAACTGAGATTTACTTAGATTAGTTGCAAATTATACAGTCCATAATGGGTTGGCGTTTTTTGGCATGCATAAAAAGACCTTGTACCTATTGATGGTCGAAATACGAACCTGCCACGCTGGAGCCAGAGCCGAGTAACATGGCCATCATGCAAAAGTCGACTTCGGTATCGTAAATGTTATTTGGCTTATGAAGCTTGCGCCACAGTACTTCCCCACCAGTGAGTCGAAGGAGGAACGAGCAATTTTTTAAGCGCCAAGCGTTTTATCGAGTTGCTGCTTGCTTGCGTCAAGTGAGCCTGACGACTTTGCTTTTGCTTGCGTGGAGTGGAGTTGGTGGCTTTGTTTGCTTGCTTACGTCAAATGAGTCCGACGATTTTGCTGCGGGTAGATGGCGCCATGACTGTTGCAGTAGGTTGCGTTACCAAGGTCACCAATGTACAAAGTGAAGGTCACGATATGAATCTGCGACGCCAGGGTCAGTAGCTGAGTAAGATGATCATAATACAAAAGTCGACTTCGGTGTCATAGATGTTATCTGGCTTATGAAGCTAGCGCCACAACCTGCTGAATCGTATTAATAAAAAAAATCTCGTTTTCGAAGTGGAAAAATTTTGAGATAGTAGTTTATTAATTGGCATGGTCAATCAGTTTGTCTATCTCAATGAACCCTGCTTCTGTCGTTCATTTCTATCGATACCAATTTTCTGAAGATACAATAATGAATAACAAAGCAACAGTAGTGTTTTATTTTTTATGACTGTATACTTCCTATTGTATTGCGCTTCGGGATTCGAATAGATTGAGAATTGATAAAACAATCTCTCGAAACACACGAGACGTTTATTCGTAGACATCTCTAGAAGACGCAGGAAATTACAGCAGTTACGAGTCACAGTTACGTAACTCCAACTCAGCTAATACAACAGGAAACAGCTTCCAAAAACAGAGGTCTAATACCTCAAACAGATAACAGCTTCTGTGCACTCGATTATCTACTCTTTCTAATCTTCATGGTCGATCAAGCGGTGGTATTTATACCTAACTTGGCGTGAAAATATAGGTCTTTTGCCAAAATTCTGGAAAGTTCTAGGCTATCTCGTTTAACCATTTGAGTGCTGAAGAATTTAAAACAAGTGAAGCGCGATAGCGCTTCGCTGCACTTGAACAGTTAATAATGCCCGCAGAGCTTACGAGATAGAATTTTCCAAAGCTATCTATATTTTCGCCAAATCTTACCAAGTCGTCAAGAATTTTGCCAAAAGATCATTCCCAAATTACTGGGAATGCCATTTTTACGTAAAATACGCCCAAATTGCGCGATTTTCGTTCCAGAATCTATTTTAGATGTAGATCTGTCTGAGATAATTCAAGACGAATACAAATATTTACAGAAATGTTTAAAAAGTTTGTAACGATATCGAGACAAAGTCATTCATTCAGAGGTACTCCATTAGTTTAATATATCTTGTCATTCACTCTTTCAAAGGACGAGAAGCTCAACAGTTCGAATATGAAAGTACGACGTAAATAGGGCGACAAAAAGAATGATAAACGAAGTAATAAATATAAATTTAAGAATATTCAATAAAATTCTGTACGAAATAAAAATAAAAATTTATTCCATGGTGCAGGTGCTTAGGTTTAATATGTTTAAAATATTTGCAATATTTGGTGTGCGTTGAGCAGTAGTGAAAACTATATTGTGCAATGCTGTAGCTCAATATTAGATAATAACGATTCAAATAATTTTCATACTCTAGTAGCACACAAATATTGTACTATATTGTTTAATATTGATCAATATTTGCAATATTGTTTTATATTGTGGAATATAGTTTAATATCATATAATATCTCCCATTATTATACAATGTTTTGCAACAGGCTGTGCTACATGGGTAATGTTATACATTATGGTATGCTACCTGTAGTAAGCTGTATCTCTTTTTTATATTAAGAAACATATTTCTATAAAGAGAGATATATTGTTTTTTTCTTTCTTTTTCTTTTTGCTGAGTAAAATTTTTAACCAATTTTCTATTTAAAACCATATTTCACTTTTATAACTAACTTTTTAAAACCTAATTTTGTTACTACAATATTTCCTATAAAAATTATTATTTAAATTGCTTCTGATATGGCTGAAACATACAATGGTTAAAAAAATTGAGAGTACACCTTACTTTTACTTGATAAATCCAAATTTCAATACAAATAACACATTAACAAGAGGTCCAAACGTATATTTATTTTTACATTCAACAAAAGGTTTAATTTAAAGAAAAAAATAAAGAAATATCAATGAAAAACTTCTAAACTGAAAATATCAGAAGCCTTTTAAATAAACATTAGCAAATTTTTGCCTTAAATTGAGAATACACCAATGAAATTTTTGCAAAGAAAGAAAGTCCCACTACTTATTTGCAATGTTTTTTGGCTTTTATATTTATCTTTAAAGATCGTAGTATCGATTCAATTAATTTTTGGTGGTATTTGAAGATATATAAGAAGTTATTATTTAAATTGCTTCTGATATTTTTCAGTTCAGAGGTTTTTTTCTTTATTTTTTCTTTAAATTAAACCATTTGTTAAAGTTAAAAATAAAAATATGTTTGCATTCCTCTTTAATGCGTTATTTGCATTGAAATTCGGATTTATCAAGTAAAAGTAAGGTGTACTCTCAACTATTTGAACCACTGTATATGTTCATAAAAATCTTAAAACTGATAAAGATTATATGAATTTAAAATAAAACAGAACTTGGATAATAGAAAAACAAAAAATAAAATAATCAAAAAACGAAACCAAATATCGAAAACAACATTCTGAATTCTGACCAATCATAAGGTACTCCAATAGGAGCTGAACCAATTGTTGGCTGTCTAGCATTGTGTAGCCGTTACTAAATTTTAATAAGAATAAAATGAATAAAAACAAACACGCCTCAAGGCAAAGAACATGTCAATTTATCCAGAGGCGTAAACAATATTAGGTGCAAGTCATTAGTAGAGAGTGTATTGCGAAACTGGCAGTTAAAAACTTAACAGTTTATCGTGAGAGATGATAAAACTGATATAAGTATAATTCTTATTATCTATTCAAGTGAATATATCTTCTACAATGATGCTGAGTTACTAACGGCCTAATTAGTTGTATGCTATTTAAACTTGGAAAATTCGTGTTTGGCTGGCTCTGTATTTTTCCGTGAGTTTTTAATTTTATATTCAATTTTGTGATAAATAAAATAGATGGCAAAGTTGTTAAGAAGTTAGTATCATGACTAATGACTTTTCTTAAAGCAAAATATTGTAGTTTAAAGCATAGTTAAAAAAAATTGATGCCTGGGCGTTGAATTGCGTAGAAATGGTTTAAATACGTTACTTTGAAATTTTCTTCTTTTTTCAGCACTTAAAAAAAAGTGTCATTTTAAGAAAAATACACTATAAATATTACTGCTAAAATTGAAATACATGTTTCTAATTTTAAAATTAATTGTTTATATATCAGATACTGCTCATTTTCGTGCTATTTGCTAGGAATAGTCTATTATTAAGATGCATGTAACAAAATAAAATTTAGTGACACTTTTGATAGAATGAAATATTTTAAAATCATATATTGTCAAAAATGCCCATTTAATATTTCATAGCATTTGTTTTAAGTTAATATAATAAAATAGACTTAATTAATTTAGTATTGTTTATGAATAAGTAATCTTTTTATTGCTTTTTTTTGTAAAAATCTGTATTAAATAAAATTTTGTGCATTTTATCTAGCATTTAAAGTGATAACCGAGTACATCATGGTTTCAAAAACAACAATTCGGCTTCTTTTTCACTTGCTCATCACTGTAACATATTTTTGTGCTTTGATTGGGTATCAGCTTTTGCCTCCAATGCCGCATAAAAGACCACACGAACATTATGCTGGGCGTTTCAAATATTTAACTTATTGGAATTTGGTAAGGTTTATATCAACTTTTTATACATAAGTTACTTTTTAAATATAACATGTTATGTTTCTTAGATAAAATTAATTAAAAATAAACTAGTAGCTATGTCATAAAATTATTTTTGATTTTTCAAATATAATTTAATTAAAATGTTGAAAACTCTCTAATATACAGAATGTCTACACTAATCTTGATAAGCAATTAATCAATAATTAATTGCTTATCTGTTAATGGTATTCAATTTCATCAATTTGTTAAAATGATCTAAATAGTTTAAAGGATTTTATTTAATATTGTTCGATATGTTTATATTGCACTTTGTATTATTTATATTTTAGAATATTATGCTTGATTTTTTTTTGTTCTCTCTTACTTTTATTATTCATATTAAATATTTTAATGCCTAGCAGTTCAAACAAACAAAAATCCACTCTTCTGAAACTATAACGGCTGAGTTATTAACCTTAAATATGATTATTTAAATGTTTTTTTGCCTGTTTGGCAGCTATTAGAAAGATCAATAGTGGTATATTTCCTTGTGATAGCTATTGATTAATTTGAAAAAAAGAGAAATGGAAAATTCTGCACTTATTAATTGAGTAATGGCCAAATGTAACACCAAAATCAAATCAGCATTGTTGCCGTATGAGCATGCTTTTAACTTATAAGAAGATGATAAATACTGAATGAGAGAAAGTAATTACTGTTAAACATTTTGTTTGCTGTTACCAGTGAATCATCAATAGTTCCCAGTTAATTATTTAGTAACAGAAATTCTTACTATATTACACATGAAATAGCTAATAATAAAATATTATATTCTAATTCCAATATTAATTAATATTATAAATATAAATGTCCATATTATAATAGATAATAATTTTTATTTGTTATGTAAAAATTTTTGATATAAAACTACTGTTATTGAAAAAATTTTGGATATTCAGTTTAAGAAATGCTATAGGGGCATTTCATAATTCTATTCAACAAAGTTATTCTGAAGCATCAATGTTACTGCAAAGTATCATTTTCCACTTTATATAGCAAGCACCATAGCTTTATGTATGGAACTTGCATGTTTTGCCCCATATTGCTATTATTCTTGGTATGTTTGTATTTTAGTTGATGTCTGTAGAAAAGTCAGTAGTGTCTTGTAGAAAAGTTCCAAGAATTCTTATCTTAATTAAAATAGCAGTGGAAGTTCTTCTAAACGTGGTACTTTTCCACTAGCTGGGCATCAGTGAAAAATCGCCAAAGAAATTTCGTGGAATTCTAAATGATTTTTCGATTTTTCGCTTTAAAATTGCTATTGGCAATTAGGTGAAATTCTACATTATTTGGCATTTTTCTTTTTTGCTGTCGCCCAGTCTTACAGAAAAGTACCCTAAACATAAATTAGTACCACAGATAATATTTTATTTGATTTAGTATTTATTCCATTCATATTGATTCCTATAATTTTGAAAGGGATATTAAATCTGGTATTAGATAAGTTTCTGATTTGAGTTCTTTTATTAATCCATCTTATTAATGATTAAAAAAATTATGAATTTGTATTTTTATGTAATTATAATGTAAACTAAAAGGTCTTAAATGTTTGTAATGTTACAATATAGTTTTTGTCAGCTAGAAATATTTCCATGAAATATAACCTAAATATGGAAATGATATAGATGTATTAAAATGAATCTTTAATATTTCAAAAACAAATCATATCAGTTTTATTATATGATTTATTAGATATTTGTCTTGGTCACTACTTCTCTCTTAATAGAGTTGTTTATATTTTATATAACCTTTCTGTCGAAAATTAACCATTTATATATGAAAGCATGTCAGTCAATAGATTACAAAAGCTAATCCAAGAAAAGCAAACCAAGATATTTATTTGAAAAAAGAAATATCTTCTTAATCATCATTTATATGAATACATTTATTTCATATCTTTATGAGTTTCCAGTGCTGCTGTATAAATTCCTTTAAATTATGCCTTTCAAATTTCATTCTGTCTGCATTGGCCACAAATACTTGCGACCCATATCATTTTAAATGGATATAAAGATTCATAATCACTTGGGAGTATAGTCTGAGTGTATGATAGATACCAAAAACATTGTCACTACTATTTTCTTTCGAGTTAATCAAGCTTGCATTTTCCTCTTAGAACAATATTAATTGAGTCAATGAGTTGTATGCTTTCTTTGAACTGAATACCAAAGCTTTTACTGATTGTTGCAGTAAGAGGTAACTATCATATTTTCAATTTATTTCAGGAAATGAGCAGAAGAAAATGTCTTGAATTTCAAACTATTTTTCATGTAATTTTAGCTGGAGACACAACTTTTAATTTATTTACAGGGTTGAAGAAGGATGTTTCTATATCATTGAGATTTACAGAAGTATATTTTTCAAAACTGCAAGTAATCATATAGGGTGCTTTTGGATAATCTATACTATCTGCTGTTACCTGTCAGCTCAAATTTTTTCATCAATCTTTCGCATTTTTTCAATCAGAATTTTGATATGACAACTATTTAGATTACCAATATGATTTGTATGTCCATCAGAAAATTTCTAGATCTTATTGTATATTATATGATGGAACAAATGATGCTGGTAATAATTATACATTTAAAAGCTGTTATAATATACTATTTTAATGTTTTAAGAACTTGATTATCATTTAATAAAGTTTTGGTTCTGTATTAGTAGTGTTATTTGATAATGAGTTTAAGGGAAAAGTTGATTTCTGATTGTATAATATTTATAAATTATAGATTAAGCATAATTTTTAATGAATAAAACAATTTTTTAAAAAATTGTTTTTATTGTAGTCATAAAAGAAATGCTTTTCAAAACTGACTTTATTATTTTCTGATATCCATAATATTTCATTGCCTTTTTTGTAGATTGCCCATTTTGTTTTCTTTGCTGTATCCTGCATTCTAGATTTATTGAAAACTTCTGCTCCTGGTTTCTTTACATTGGCAAAAATTAAAGATAAATTATTTGTTGGAATTGTGTTACCTTATGGCGTGGTAAGTATTCAGAGGTTTTTTTTGTATGGCATGTTGTATTTTAAAAATTAGCCTTGTTTAATTTAAATTCCAAATTTAATTTATGATTTTAAAAAAAAGTATTTAACATGTTTCATTTCTAAAATGTATGCAGGCTACATATTTTGTAATTTATGAATATATTATGAATATATTTTTAAAAATATAATATATGTACATATTGAAAATGTACTAATATGTATGTATTTGCAATATATATTAAGAAAGAAACTAGTTTTCTATGAAATTCTTGTATAATATTGTTTTTGCTTCTTTGGTCAGATCAAATTTTAATTGTAAAAATAAAAAAAAGAATGAAAACAGATTCATAAAAAAAAATGGTACTAAATAAAATAGCATGTTTGCCAAGATTGGAATAAATCAAAATCCATGCCATTGTATTAACTGTTTATTATAAAAGTTTAAAAAAAATTAAATTTCATTGTGCTTTTAGGTTTCTATAAGCATGTTTAAGCAAATATTAATATTAATTTGAAAAAAAAAATAGTTAATAAAATTAGCAGTTTTCAAAATTAAAGATTTTGCATGTCCTGTTGAGATGGGAGGGGAAGCTCAGAATGAAAATGAAATGAATACTTAAAAGCAATGGATCAAATCCTTAATATTAAAAATGTAAATAAATACTCAGATGGAAATAGGCAACAAATTAAGGGGAATATGTTTTGTAGATATGCTCGGAAATTTTTTGGCATTGTTCTTTTGCATCCTTTAATTAATACACTTCTCTTTTTTTTAATAATATTTGAGGAGAATTGGAATACTAATGTTAATGCATGTATCAGTAAATAGATGTTGCTTTAGAGAATTTATGATTTTATTTGTAATTTTTGTATAAATATGTGATGAGTGGGTCCATTTAGTGTAGAATTGTTTGTTGCTCTACCCTTTTGCAAACTAATAATAATATATTAATAATTGTACGCATTTACTTTATTCTATTAAATATTTTCAGCAGTTCCAGACTCAAATAAAAAAAAATTCTAAATTTTCAAACTCAAGTGTAGTAGTAGCAATTGAAAAAGTAAAATCCATTTATTGTATCGTAGTTAAGCTAAAAATGCTAAATAAAATTTAGAATTAATTTCGTCGACCTATTGTTTTCAATTTTATGAAAATATTAAGTAATATTTTTGTAATTTTCTATTTAATATAAAATTATATGTATTTGATTATTATCTATAAAACTACATCTATGGTGAATTGAAATAGAATTCAGTTTAATGATATGTTTTATTGTAGTTTGTTGTTGGCATGTTTTGGGGATTGTATGCTATTGATAGAGAACTGATCTTTCCAAGAGTTTTAGATGCTGTATTTCCACCTTGGTTAAATCACGTCTCAGTAAGTTTGTTGATCTTTATTATTTATATAATTCATTTTCTGTTAATAAAGAAATAAAAATTACATTACTTTCCAAATCATTTAAAATTCTAAAGTCTAAGAAATCATATTTTGAAAATGTAATAATTTTTGTATCTGAATCATACAATATAGTATCATATATATCTTGCTTATATAAATTATTACTGTAATAATATTGTTTAAAAATTTAATTTTCATATTTAGATATTTATTTATTTATTTGATTCATTGTTCAGGAGGAAAAGTTCTTATGTAAATAATCATATTATCAAGTTATAAATTTATTTTAAAATTACATTATAATTAAGGTATCATAATTTAAAAGTTTATTTTATATTTTTTGAGAGATTAGGGAGATAATGGGGTAAATCCTAAAAAATGATATTAATAAACAAAAGGGCTCAGGATAAAAGAAGTTAATGTTTCTAAAATGCTCATTATTAATATTACTAGAAGGTTTCATTATTTAAATGAGCTGTTATACTGTTAACAATATCTTAAAAGTGATTGGCCCAGAATAATTAACAAAAGTTATTGAATAAAATATCAATTATGTATGCAGAGTGTTTCAGAAATATGTATAAATTATTTGTTCTATACTTGATATATACATAAATAGTAACATTATAAATTTTATTTCCTAGAAATGGCATATTATTTATCTATAATGTTCACACACTCTACTCAACACTAAATCCTGCAATCATTTTTGAAATGTGTAGTAATTCATTAGCACAAAGAAAGCATTCTTGACACATCCTTAGGAGGGGGGGGGAGCTGAATTTATAATAATGAATTGTGTAAATGTATTCCTGAAAAATAAAATAAGTATGGTTAAATGAATAATAAATTGGATAAATGTACACTAAATCTGCTTGAGGTATTGAAAATATTGTAAAATCATTAATTAAGCAAAAATGGTTATTCCAACCAACCCAAATTTTTCTGCAACATGCAGAAAAATTTGAATTATTGAAATACCTCATGAACTGTATTTGAGTCTTAAAGTCCACATTACAACCACTTCTGTAGGATACACATCCTGTTATTTATTGTGGAAGGTGTAGTAAACCCCACTCCATTTCTGTATCCACTAGAATTATGAGAACCAATCATTATTACTGAAACTTCTCATGCGCATATCTGAGATATTCTCTGTTGAGGCAGATTGAAAAGAATATATATCTACTCTAAGTTGTACAAGAGAAATAATCATGACATAAATGAAAATTAATCAATCTCAGGAATTACAAAATTCTGTTCAAAAACATTGAAATCTGCTTTGCCATTAAAATGTAATTATAAAACAAAGTAAAAATAAAGCTGATAGAGAAATTAGTAATTTCTAACTGAAATAAGATCATTATGCATATTTTAGTTCATTAACTTTTACTACAATCCACCTTAAAAGAAATTCAAATTTAAAATTTCCAATATTTTAACTAATTATATTAATGAAAACTAAAATTAAAACTATAAATTAAAATCAGATTGAAACAAATGGTGATCTTCTAACAAAAAAAAAATGCATCTAGTGATATTTTATTTTTTTATTCATAATCTGTGATTATGACTACGTAAATATAAAAATTATTACAAAGGTATGCAGATAAAATACAGAAATATTAAACATAATTCTTAAGCTTTCAATAATGAAAAAAAAATCACATGATTAAATTTTTATTGAAACAATGAAATGGATTTCGGTTTCACTTGCAACTATGAAAATATTTTGAAAAGTACTTAGTCTTATTTAATAGTTATATTTATAGTTATATTAATAGTTATATTTAATATATATATTTTTAAAATAATAAGTTTAAGGTGCTCAGTTTTTCTATTCAAAATATAACTGAGTCAAATTTGGTAGCTCTAGATCAAATGGTTTGGAATACAGAGTGCCAACATACATTAACTTTTATACTTTGTGGAAATAATGATATTCATAGTGGAATTTTTATACTTTTAAATGTGTATATTTAAATTTAATAAAAAACAGCTTTTACAATAGTTAGATTTATAAATCTGTATACCTGTACATATGTATTTACATACATATTTCCATATAATATACTTTTGATTTTAAAATGGTAAAAAACAATTTGCTATAAAGGTTAAGAATTTTTTTAAAAAATTATTATTTATCTTTTATACCTTCCCATACAAGAGTTTAATTTTCTTTAAAACTAATACCATTTGAATTATTAGACAATCAAGATTATTTTTAGTATGGTTTAAAGAAATGCTCGTTCAGTTAAAAAATTTTTTATATATATTTAATAACAATAAATATTTTTATATAGTTATTGCTGTAGTTAAATATGTTCTTTTTATAAAAATATTTTATTGGATTTATTTTTACTAATAGCAGTCAGAATGAACTACATTAGTTTGACTCACCACTTATTGATTTTATTTATTTAAATCCCCTTTTTCTCCTTTCGTAGCATACTGTGATATTGCCTGCTCTTCTGATAGAAACATATATTGTAAAGCATCGACATCCACGTAGAACTGAAGGATTAACTTATACTGCAGGTTTTGGTCTTATGTATATGATATGGTATGTTATGTTCTTTCCATCATAACATTATTTTGATATTAATATAAAATAAAACAATGTTTTTAAAGGTCTCAAAAATATGTTATAACATCTGCATGCAAAACCAATACATTTTTTTAAAGATTTAATTTAAAAATAAGTAAGTTGAAATGTCTTCAGTTTATTTTATTAGTTAAATGAAATGACAAGGATTAGTAGACCTTTGCATTTCCAGTCTTGTTATATTTGGTATTTTGAAATAAATGTGCTATGATTTTTTTTTTGTTTCACCCATTAAGACTGGTTCCCTTTGTTATTCTTTTGGCATTTCATTGTCCCCCCTTTTTTTTGAAAAGCTCATTAAAATTTATTATCCTATTTTTTCAGGATTTTATAAACATTTTATTATATGTTAAACAGCATAATGGGGATAACAGCCTTTTATAAAATCTGAAGTTCGTTAAATATTTAATTGCATGATGAATTGATCTGCCATTTATGATATTTCAATATTTAATGATGAATATTAGTGGTAAAGTATGATACTTGAAATTCTCTGGTATGAAATAAAATTTTTAATGCTGCATGTGCCACATAAGATAACAACAAAAACAAAACTTGCAGTGCATATTAAAAAAAACAAAATTTTCATTTAGTATTTTTCTTGAAGAGTTTCATATTTTTCTTCCTCTATTGCTATATTTGTCAAAATCTCATTAAGTCAGCGTAATGGAAGTTTATTAAATTTTTGTTGAAATAATCTTTGTACTTATTGATTTAAGTATTATTGTTTAAATCAGTAAGTAATATATTTTATTAGGAACTTTTCCTTTCTAATGTTTATCTTATAAAATGAATAAATTTCTATTTTTCTGTTTTAGGGTTCTTTATTTAGCTCTTGCAATGGATATTTGGGTGTACCCAGTACTTCAAGTTTTAAATTGGACACAAAAATCCATATTCTTTGGAATATGCATCTTGATACAATTCTCTATGTACATCATTGGTGAAAAAATAAATTACTTGTTTTGGGGTAAGTGCTTTAAAAATATGTTTGCTAAAGCATTAAGATACTTTAACATAGTCTTTAGCTTTATTAGGTAGTTTTCTTGGTACTTGCATATTAGACTGTCGATGCCAACAGTTTAGTAACTCATTAGTGATAGGTTCAAATTTGGGGATAAGCCATCGCCGCCAACGAAACCAACAAAATGGCGGATGACAGTTAAGGTTTGAACAATTTTTTAAATAATGGTGACTTTTTGCCATTATTGGCAACACCTTCAAACTTGGCAATAAAGTTTGACGGTCTAATATGTAAGTACTGTTTGCTTAAGGTGTCAATTCCTATTATCAAAATATTAAGGCCTTCTGACTAACTGGAGTTTTTGAATTTCTCATGTATGCTTAAAATTATTTATAATTATAATATCAAACTACTTTAGATCCCCAGCTAGCTGAAAAATAAACACATTTTTATTGATTATATTTTATTATGTAACATTTTGCATAGATTTTGTGATAATACAATAATCAAAAGGACATTTTCATTTAAATGCCTAAAATGTGTTAGAATAATTTCCTTTTTATTTATATATCAATACATGCAAATATTTTATTGTATATTGCTCCAATATTTTCTCTTTTATTTATTTGTTACGATGTTCTTGGCAGTAGAAAATAAAAACAAATAAAGTAGTGATGGGAAATCTCGTTCATTTCAAAGATTCGACTCAAAATCGTTCGTTCACCAATTTGACCCGTTCGTTTCAGGTCGTTCGCGAACGACCTTTTCAGACTCATCGAACGAAAGAATCAACTCTTTCGTTCGCGAACGAATGAACTGGACTCTTTCGTTCGCGAACGATTAAACTAGACTCTTTCGTTCGCGAA
>JAOUZG010000678.1:5821580-5867246 GCA_026289955.1 Argiope argentata | reverse complement strand
GACTCTTTCGTTCGCGAACGATTAAACTAGACTCTTTCGTTCGCGAACGATTAAACTAGACTCTTTCGTTCGCGAACGATTAAACAAGACTCTTTCGTTCGCGAACGATTAAACTAGGCTCTTTCGTTCGAGAACGAACGACTTTGTTGCTTCTGTGCTGACTCATTACGTCACTTCCCAATCCGGAAATTTCCGGTTGTATTGTGATTATTGTGTTTACTTCTCGACGCATGTGTTGTTATTTTGCTAAATAGATTGTTCTTTCTGAGAAATATGTTATACATAAAACAGAAAAGGGGGGAAATGCTTACACTCTCTATGATTCTATTCCCCTTTCGCAGGACTGGATGACTGTCTAGGTTTTGTAATTTTAAACATTAGTTATTTTACTGCCTGAGATTACAGTGTTATTTAATGGTGTCTGTAATGCTTTTTAAAAACGTTTTTTTAGGTCCAATTTTACTTTTTATTTTATTATGAAATTTTTCCTTTTATTTATTTATTTTATTTACGTAATTATTTTAATATGAAATTTTGTCAGTACGTAGCTTTATTATTACGTTTAGATAATTCCATAAAAAATAAAGCTCAGTAACCACTGGCACTATTTTAACTTTTGAGATATTATATCATTATTTATAATATTATTCAATAATTTTTAAGTAACATTAGTAATATTTTTATCATGTCAGAACCTGATGTTGTTTTTGAGATGAGGTACTTAGGGTCAACAAAAATCCATAGTCGAAAAATAAAGATTTTATTATCTGCACGAGCATCTGAAAAAAATCAGCTTTTAATAGTGTATTGCCATTGCATTTCCAAAGCTCCAATTTTTAAAAAATAAGTTAATTATTCCAGCAAATAAAACCTAGAAAAATGTAACTTAGAGCACATGATTATATAAAATGTAATAAATAGGAAATGTGATATATTTTTTAAAATAAAAAAGTGACTAATTCAATGAAACAATTAAAACGAATAAAAATATTATTTAACTATCACGAGCACGGGTAGATTTACCGTTCGAGAAATTATGTTCTGATATGATGCATTGAAATATGCACGATTTCATTTGAATCTTTTCAATTTATTCCTCTTTTATTTTTACTTCCTGGAATATATGCCAATAGTCGTATGAATTGAATTAAGGACAGAATTCACTTTGAACTCAACTTTTGGACAAGCACCTTTGTATAAGTATGCATATGTAAACTGGGTATTTTCTAATTAAAGTATTTTTTCAGTTTTATAAAAATGCATAGTTTTTGCTAAAATAATTCTTAAAAATTATTTATTAAATTTTAAAATTTATTTTTGTATTCACAATACACAGACTATTGTAAAATTATGCCTATTTTGATTTGACAAAAGCGTAGAAATGAATATATATATTTGCATATATATAAACTATTAATACTAAAAAAATTAAGTCAACTTTCTGAAAGTGCAGACTGGCATGCCGTAAACTCTATGACGAGTTTGGCAGAAAATTTGACAGATGTTTATAAAATATATACTAGGTATGTGTACCGAAACTTTAACTATCCAGCTTTTATCGTTCTGTAGTTCCCATACTAACTTACGTTTAAAACAGTCAGATAGACAGATTTCTTCTACACTGATGTTACAGAAAATTTGATTGAAATGTATAAGTTTGGTGCTAAGATCTTATACCAAATTTCATCCATCTAGCTCAAAAGGCTTTTGCATTATTTTTGTCAAACATAGACATTTTCTGAAAATGTGTTTTCTAATTGAAGGAAGAATGAAACGTGGAGATTCATTAAAATCTTGAGTTCAAATTTTTTTGTCAATTGCAATATTTTCTCTAAATTTTATAAATGAGAAAATAAAAATGCTAATTGAAGCATATATATATACATATATATATATAATATAAATTTTTTCTTAAAACCAGAGCGAGATAGTATATTGCAGTGTTTCAAAATTTAACAAAACAAGAATATTTAAGCAAATAAATAATAACATAAAAGCAATTTTAAACAAATGAGAATGAGCACCTTTCTTTCTTTCTTTTTTTTTTCATTTATAACTATTTTTACAGCTGAAAAATAATTGGATTCAATGATACAATAATAGATGTGACATATTTATTTATTTATTTACTTTGAAAAAAATATATATATATAAACTTTTAAAAAATAAGTAAATAATTTATCATGACAGCAGTGCACGTGACTTAAATAAAATTTATTATATATATTTTTTATAATATCTTAAATTTACGAATAAAAGAGCACGCAAAATACAAAAAGATAAATAAAATGTTCGAATTGATTCATTTTGACTATATTGTATTATAAAGTATTTCTGAAATGGTTTTTTAATTAGTAGTATTAAAAGGTAAAATTTGGTATCATAACAGAAAAGTCGTAATATACTCCAACATTTTTTCAATCAAAATCTTTTACAATTAAAATTTCCTGAAATCTCCAATATAAATAAACGGCAATGCCCTCCTCCATCTCCATCCACCAGAAGAAGAAGAAAATTCCTACACTTTCTGATTCCAGGAATTGAAAAATGTTATTGCTACCTCCCATAAAGTACTTCCTTTTTACTAAACGAGTGTCCAAAATTTGTTGTGATAAAAAAGCTAAACGCCGTGTAATCACCCAAGGTCAACTACTAGTCTTTTGCTAAGCGACATTGAAACATCTGCCTCCTCTCCCCTCCCCCTGTTTTCCCATTCTTTTGCGGACATAACCACCAACATCTTATCTCTAGGAGGTTCAGGCATGAAATTAGCAAGTTCCCCACAGTCGTTCGTAAACAGGAATAACCAGGTCCACACACTCGTTCGCGAACGACTGTGTGGATCCACACACTCGTTCGTAAACATTAATAACCAGGTCCACACACTCGTTCACGACCGACTGTGTGGATCCACACACTCGTTCGCGACCGACTGTGTGGATCCACACAGTCGTTCGCGAACGAACGACTAATCCAGAAAATGGCGACCCGACTCAGTTCGTTCACTTAGATGACCCGTTCGTTCGCGAACGACCCACCTCTAGTGTATAAGGAGATTAGTCAGCTGATTATTAAGAAAAACATATCTACGTATAGTGTCGATTAGCAGGAACAAAATTGGGAAACTCTTGCTAACTCATTAACTGTTTATTGAACGGTATAATTTATAATTTAATAAAGTTGCACTTTTAGTTGTATTATTTCCTCTTAAACTGTGATTGTAATACAAAATATTTTATTTCCACCTGTTTTGTTTGTTTTCTCATACTCAGTGTTTTTCTTCAATCAAATAAATATTTTGTTATAATTTAACCAATTGGTAAAGCAAAATTTTAAAACATGTTAATTCGCTAATAGTATGAACTAGATTTTTAAGAATCTAATTTCTGCATTTAATGGGGATCATGAATACTTAAACTCCATACCTATTTCATTCAGATTTGCATTGAAATATATTTTTCTTTATTTAAATTCATTGGTTTCCTGTTTTATTTTCTATCCAACATCAAGGTTATATTTAAAAAGAAAGTTGTTAATTTTGCTACAAAATTTTGTTGAAACATTTCAGATTTATAATGATTGCAAGGAAATAATAGATGGGAAATAATATCTAATACATATTTAGATGTTGAGTTTTCTTAAATAGTTTAATGTGACTTCATAATGGTTTTAAATATGCATACTTATTTTAATATTATTAAATGCAATTTTCAATTTCAGGTGTAAGTATTGTGGCCAAAAACAAGTAGGCCTTAGGCTGCTAGATTCTACATTTCAATATATCCTGTGGGTACCAATTACAGATCATCAGCTTTGTTGCCAAAGTAGTACAAATTTTATTGCATTCCATTGTTTCTTAATTCATATTTTTAAACTTAGAAGTATATGATTGTTGTATAAGTTGAAAGAACAATACAAATGAAATTGTTTCAGTTGCCTTCACAAATGTTCCAGCAATAATATGTTAGTAATACATTTCTTAACTGTGTGCCTTCTCTTACGAGGGAATTTTTTTACGAAAATCAAAATAAAGTTTTTAAAAATATATCATTTTGTTTCTTGTATTATTGAATAATGCATATTTGTATTGATTTTGAATTAAATTGTTAATACAAATTTACTGAGTTTGTGAACCTCTTAACATATGAAGGAGGCTGAAATCATAAAAATAAATTGTCATGATTTTTCTCATTTTCTTCTGATTTTTCAAACAGTTTGGCTTGAAAAAAGATTACTTTCTGATTAATGTACTATCTTAATCTGCTTATCTTATAGTAATTGGTACACTGTAGTTTGTCATTCCATCAAGTTAACATTATTTAAGTAGATCTAGTATAAATTAAATCTGTCAGGGACTAATGTCTTCCTGCTTATGTGGCTTGGAAATGTGGAAAGGGGTGGTCGATTCAGACATCATCCTTATCAACTGACCATGGTACAAACTACAAGATCCATTCCCAAATAGTCCTCATGTTACATTAAAATAAGATCTATATATAACTAAATTAAGTGTGCTTTATTAACTTTATGTAGATTAAATTTGATATGAGATATAAAATATATTAAGAATTTTGCATAAATTGAAATTTCTAATGTTAATCAAGTTTATTTATCTTGGAAATATTGACAGAAAAAAAATGGTGAGTCTGCATTTATTCACATTAGTTGACATTCAAAAATTTCTAAATAAGACAGTTTGTGTGAACTTTTAAAAATGTTTACTGTAATTAAATTCTCCATTCTTTTTTAAGGAGAAATTTTAAAAACTTTAAAAAATTATTCATACTTTATTTTGATGAGAAAATAATGAAATATTTCACATGTAGGCTAGTAACTTCAAAAGTTATGAAAGAATAGCATGGACTTTGTATCGCAGTATTGCTGCTGCCTGGAAATAAAAATGCTTTGAAAAATTCAAAATAAGTAATTTTAGCTATAAGAAAATCAAGAGTTAAATTGTTACTCCTTAAAAGCTCCAAATCAAAAACACGAAAACTATTGGAACAACAGTAAAGAATGATAAAAATTAATGAGAATAACAAACAATTTTGAAAGGAGGGGCTACTTGATTTACAAAAATGCATTTCAAGTTCTAATATCTTTAAGGTAAATGCTTTTTTTTGAACTTATAGTGAAGAGTTTTGACAGAAATTTGAAGTACAAGTAGTAAAATTAGCTGTTATTAAAAAAGTTAAATCTGTCCCTACCAGAAGTTTCTATGTGAAATATTTTTTTTAAAAATTAAATTTCACCAATTAAATCTCTTTCTCAATATGAAATAAGATATGTGTGAGGTGCATAAATTTATCTGCTTCAAAAACTTTCTGAAGTTTCTGGATGATTTAAATGGATACATTAATTTGTTTATCAATGAAACCAATGCAAGTTCTTATTATAACTTTCCATTTTGTAGTAAACCAAATTATTTTTTGATAATGTTATGTTAGCAAGAATATAATTGTTGTATTTTTTAAGTTGAATTCACTTAATTTGGATAAGTTTTTTAAAAATAAATACATTTATATAGAAATTATAGATAATTTATTTAGAAATTACATAAAATATACAGTGCCAAAAATCCAGATCATCACAGATAGATAGAATGTTAACAGGAAAAAGAGAAGGGGGAAAAACATAACTTTTCTTTATAAATTATAATCTGCTTCTTTCAATAAATTTTCTTATGAAGGAAATCCTTTATTTAAAATGTAGTTTAGAAAATATTTTCTTGAACATTTATATTTTTTTCTCCCAAATATATGGGTACTGGTAATGGAAGCATATCTTATTTCATGAGATTCTACGATGATAATTAATAACTGTACTGTAAAAATGCTTAGAGAAAAATCCATTTCTTCTGGCTTAATAACACTGTATTATATAAAAAAATGTTAAAAATAAATTTAATACAAAAATGGATACATTTTCTCCAAAGCCATAATATAATATTTCATTCTGAAAAGATTGCACTTAATTAGCATAAAATACTTTGTAAGTAAAAATAACAATGTTTAAACGCACATATTTACATCACAAATCATAAAAAGGAAGTTTTAATTATGCATCATAATTTTCTCTTCCCATTTGAAGTATTTTTTCTTTACTTTTTGGGTAAGTAAGCAATAAGATATAAAGTTTATAGAAAAATGGACATTTCAGAAAAAGGTGATCTTTCAAAATAGATTCCAGTTTTAGGAAGATTTCTAAAGCAATTCAGTAATACCTAAAAATAAAATAACAAAGGTGAATTATTTATATTTGTTTATTAGTTTATCAACAATAAATAAAAATTTCTAAAATAATTTTTATTAGATAATACTTATTCATTAATATTTATTTTAAGTATTTAAACACATTTTTATAAACCTTTAAGCTAAATGTGTGCATTACTTATCTTAAGACTAAAATAAATAATAACGAGAAGTAAACACATAGTTAGAATACCAAAATTATTTGTAAATATATATATATATAAACATGCGTCCACCCAGAAAAGCATAATTTTTAAACTTACATCATTGTTGAATCTCACTATTTCAATTATTGTGTAATGCAGATATTTCTTCAGATTTTTTTTCTTATATTAAAAAAAAAAAAATTCTGATGTTAATGAAACAATAATAAAAATGCAATAATTTTTCAAAAGCAGTTGAATTCCCATATATTGAGCTTTTCAAAAACTGTTATATGTATATACATCTTTTTAGTTATTAAAAATCTATGTTATGAATTTCATTCTCAAAAAGCCATATAAATCAAATAGGGTTGAGGAGATTGCTTCAGCAATACTTACTGCAATATAAATGCATGAAATATTAGGTATCATTTATAAAAAAAGAGAGATTAATCATTAGCTAGTAAGGTATGAAATTCTTTGTTTTTCATTGGCGGGTAAGATTTTTTACTAGAATTTCATCTGAACTATACTTTCATATGATGAATATAGTCCTTAACTGGAGATGGGAGTCAAAATGACTCCACATTGTCCATTTTTTGTCCTTGAATACAAATATCTCCCCAGTATTTACAAGATATTCTTTCAACAGTATGTTGGCAAAAATGTAAGTATGGGCACATGCACATTACAATATCTAAATCACTCTTTTCCATTTTTTTAATGGAGTTATTGACTCAGTGTCTCCAAAAGTGCTTTTAATTTGAATAATGGAAAAAAAGAACTATTCTTAAAATATTGTATTTTTGTTTATTTAATTCTAACAATTATTGATATATCTTAAATATTAATATCTAAATGAATTAAATATTCATTAAAAGATCGTTTTAATTTTTCCTGTAATATCTTTGGTAATTACATGATTTCCAGAATGTATTGTTCACAAAATAAATTCCACTGTTGTTTGCAAAAGACAAAAAAAAGTAACACTGGAGTGATTTTGGCTCCATGTCTTTGGTGGTGTGAGGAAATTCATGTCCCCAGTTACAGAAAACTAAACATGATATATAAATGTGGCTACAAAGCATAATGCCTCAACAAGAGCAATAAAATTTGTGATTTAGTTCTTAAAACCTTTAAAAATGTTGTAGGTATTTGGAAAATATTTAAAACCTTGAAGTTGTAATGAAACAGATAAAAATAAATAAAACAAGAATTCTGTGATTGGATTTCTCGTTTATGATAAAGTGATTGAATCTGCTACTAATTTGAAAATTTATAACTCTGAAGCAAGATCTGAATAGCAAAAAAAATTCTTAAAAGTGACATAGCATAAGAAAAAAGTGATATCAGAAGGGAATTTTAAAACAATGCAATTCATATTTTTGTTTATCAAATTTTTTAATATAAAAATTAACTTATTTATTTATTTGATTGCATATTATTTAACCCTTTTAGGACAGAAGCTGGAAAATTTTATACAAATGCCAAAGTAAATATATAAACTAAAGAAAGTAATTGTTATTTTCTGTTCTATTCACATTAATCTAAATAAATTAACAAAATAAAATTTTACCATTATTAGAGGGATGATTTACTGAGAGCTGGAATTAAGAGATTCTTAAAATCATCTGATGCTGCAACAATGTGATTTTCAACATAATTCTTGCTATTAGATTCTGTTTCATCCAAATAGTACCTAGGAAAATTCAAAAAGCATATATGATATTTATAAAGTAGATGGTAGATTCACTATTTCAGCTCAATTTTAGAAGAGTTAATAAAAAGTATGTTTTCTTCTGTTTCCATTGCGAAAAATTACTATAAAACATTGTTTTAAATAACACAAAAATTACTAAATATAGAAAAGTTTTAACATATAGCTGCAACAAATGCAAAAAGGAACATTTATGCTGAATTAATACAAGTTAATATCAGTAAATAGCTTTATTAAATTAATATGTTTTAATAATGCAATGCTGTAAATACAGATTTATAACTTAAATCTTCATTACATTTTCTAATATTGATTATTGCTATAAATGAATTATGGAATAAAATGAAAATGCAGTTTTTAAGAAAAATATCTTTCATCAAAAACATAGTAAAATATTACAATAGAAGGTTATAATTTGGGTTTCTTAGCAGTTGATGTATTTGCTAACTATTCTGGCGCTAAATCAATTGCATTATTTTATATTTTTATAATATATTTATTGTAAAAGATGTTAAACATAGCATTAAGAACCTATTTTCAGAATGTGAAGTTTCATGAAAGGTGGTTATTATTAGGAGGTGATCTTTTATATCTGTAGAAGTTAATTAGTAGAGAAAAATAGTAAAAATATAATTTCATTCTCAAGCATTTCAATCTTAACATGAGTAACTTCCATGCAAAAGAAATGATATTATAAGTGTTTTGGAAAGCTTATTGGTGTTCATGGAAAATATTCTTAAAGAATCAATGAATTGCTGAAGATATTGTCATATATTACCAAGTACCTTGGTATGTACCAAGATACATACCAAAATATGCATTACAATATAAAGCATCACAAAATTTGAGGGGATATCCTTTTTATTTATCCTTGTGTCCTTGGTTTGAAAATAAAATAGAGAGTATAACACCCTCATTATCAGGGTACTTATTACTCTAGCCCTATTGAATGAGTCTGATCTTAATGAAAATCTATATTATGACAAATGTAAGTGGCAGTGAACATATTTTCTTGTACTGTTCAAAATACAAAACTTATTTAGTAAATCCATGAAATAAATTTAATTATAAGTACCTATTAATTTCTTTCAGAATTTTACTGTAAGAAATAGTCTGTTATAAGAGTATTTGCAAATGTTTCATTAATTATTGAAATTTTTTTGAATATCTATAATTTAATTTAAATCTTTGTACAGATATATTGAGATTGCTTTGTATCAGGAATTAGTTTTGTTTATTAATAAAAATATATTTCTAACAGACAGGCATGGTCTAACCCAAAACTTTCCTTTCCATACTTTATTATAAAGGTGTTATCCCAGAGAAAGCTCTACATAGAACTGGAATACAATATTTACGAAGTGCTAACTTCTGATGTGAATTTAACAATTTTACTGCATCTATCGAGTCATACCAGGCGATAAATCTTGAGCAGGAGGTGAATAGAATCTGAAAATCGAATTTATGCTTTGGACACGTTTTTCTCAAACAGTTGACTGCTCTTGTAGTCACAAAACCCCACAGCTAATTTGATATATTTACGTCATTGCATTTTTGAATTATGGAATTTACATGATCCTGAAAGTCAATGAATTACTGGTTTGGTCTTAAATGTTGTTAGGTGTCTACTTTATAGATGTTAAATCTGTGTTCCGAATTTTATCTATCTAGTTCTCTTCGTTTTTTAGAAGTCATGTTAACATATATTCGGACAGACAGATTTTATTCAAAGTTTGATAGAATCAGGCAAATTTGGTGTAAAACCCATATACCAAATTTCATCCATCTAACTCAAAATGTTTTTGAGTTATTTTTGTCACAGACAGACATATGGACATTTCTAAAAATTTTGAACTCGGGGAATTCTGAGAATCACAAAAATATTGAGTTCTTTCTTTTTTTAAATTACAATACTTTCTCTATGTTACGTATATGAGGAAGTACTTTTCTATTAGTCGGGCGCCAACGAAAAATCGCCAAAGAAAATTGGCAACGTACTACATTACTTGGCGATTCTTTGTTATAAAATCGCTAAAATTTGGCGAAATTCTCAATTATTTGGTGATTTTTCGTTGGCGCCCGGTTAACGGAGAAGTATCTAAAATAAAAAAGATATAATGCAAATAAAACAATGGGAATTATTAATTCTTTTATCATTGATTAGTTTTCGATTTTTTTAACGTTGGTCAATAAATGATAATATTTATTTTTATAATTTCAAGCTAACAGTTTTATTAATTAATAGAATTAAAGGAAATTAGGACTTTTTTCTCATGTAAAATATGCATTTTTTAAATAAAGATTCTGAAAAAGTAAGCATAGGTAAAATAGCAGAGATTTAAGAAACTGTCATTTCAGCTCATGACAATTTAATGCCTTTCTATAAATCTTACCTGTAATTAACCATCATGCCACAAGAGTTGTCCAAGCCACGTGGTGAGAGATCTGCAAGCCAATTCAAGCGCCACATAACAGCTCCATTTCTAAGATGGAAGTGAGCTGAAAAAACGAAGATAAATACATGATGTACAAGATAAATGTTAAATTATTGATCATAGAACGGATATAATAACAAGTTTTAAATTTCGGTAGGAAAAGGTTTTTGATTTCCAGTTTGAAGAATGGGGGGAAAAATAGGCATGTTTTCAGTTTTTATAAATTATTAGATTTAAAATTCTTAATATTATTCCTAGGTTTAATATTTATTAACTAAAAAAAATCGAGGACTCTTTATCTTTAATTAGTAAAATCTCAGATTTTGAAAACAAAATGCAATAGGCAACATCAAGTGAGAAATGTACTAAACGAACAAAAAGTGTTCAAAGGAATTATAATTATTTAACAGGAAAATGCAAGTACAATGCTACATAACACAAATACAATTTGTACAAAGCAATTTTCCAAGCCACAGAATTGTCTTCAAAGAACTGCTTACATTTTTTTTAACAAAATACATTTGTTTCAAATTATGTACAATTCCAAGTATTATTTTTTTAAAAATCCGTGTGATAGTCCCAGGATAATATTTGTTTGGTAAATATCATAATTTAAATCTGTTAACAGACATTTAGCAGACGATTCCTTTTCAGACATTTTATAACTACTTCTATTTTTCTTTCAATCAAAATATTATTAAAAGTTTAAAGCAAACGATTTTTTCTTTGATAAATATATTTTATTAATTCTATTTCGTTTAATTTTGTATAATAGCTGATGATGAATTGTAAGTTTTTTTGAATCTGCCAATGCTTGTAATATATGCAGTTCAGTGAAAGGAATAAACAAGTCGATGGAATTCTAAAATGCTTGGAGTATTATTTACATTTTAAGAATTCAAGACGCTCTGCAAGCTATAGCTTAAGAAAACGGGTAGTTTTCTAGAAAGTATGATAAAAATTTTAATAAGGAGAAAAAACCATTTCCACAAATTAAAACTAATTTTTATTATTAAGTAATTATTATAAAGTAATTTTAAATACCTATTTCTTTTATAAATGTAATATTATTTTCTAATTTATAGAAATTTTAACAAAATAAAATACTTCGCTTCAGCAGTCAATTATTATGGTTAGAGATGTCTCTATTTTTGTCTGCTACCTTTTACAGTAACCAAAACATTTTTTTTAATTGTTTAAAGCTAAAAAATAAATTATTGATTTGTCAAATTAGATTTACATTCCCTTTTAAAACTTCGTTGCAAGTTACAAGAGGTCCATTTTTTTTTAAAAGTAAGAATTTAGATTGACCTGTGAAATGGCACAAGTATGGTAAAGAAATTTTTGAGATTTCTTTACTGTACTTATATGAGGATTTTTACCATTTGGATAGACTAACTAGATTCAAGATTCTAACCAAATCGCCTGATTGTAATTAGGTATCTAAGTAGTATTGGGTATTCCATAAATTTCTTTCTGAAGGTTGGCTGCCTCTCTACAGAACATTCAGGTTAGTCGTCAATGGCATCACTTTACTCACCTTCTTTTCTCTTTTAGAGTATGTTTAGTTAGTAATAAGTCTCTTTTTAAAAAATTTCTACGAAATTCAACGTGTTGTAAAGACGTCTTTGCCAACCTCCACGGAAGGATCATGTTACCTTTGGCAGCCAGATAGCGCGTCAACCGTGCGGAACTGTGACAAAGATTAGCTAGGAAGAAGAGGGTTGATGAAGAAGTGGTAGTCTGTTCGAGTCGCCAGGATGACGTGTTGACTGTTTAGTAATGAACTCTATTTTCTACTATTAATTGTTGTGTCGTATATCTTTTTTTGTGCGGTGTTATGCTGTCCTGTGTTGTGATACCCTTGAGAAAAATTAAAAGATGTCCAAAACTTGAGGTTCATCTTTTCGGCTTCAGTGCAGAAGGCAACCGAAGGACGCATTCGTGTCAGATTATTACGATGGCCTGTAAATGATTAAAGAGATTTAGAACTGACAATTTTTATTTGAAAGATAAAGAATTAAGAAGACGGATCTTCCAAAAAAAAAAAAAAAAAAAAAAAACATGTTCTCTGAAAATCTGCGATATAGTGTACAAGAGATAGCACATGTTTACCAACATTCCTAGAAAATGGTACATGCAATTATGTAAGATATGTCAATCGATATAAAGTTGGGGTATTGAAGGAGATCGGCCTTATGAAACACATCTTTAAAATGGCTTGTTCCTCCAGTGCGACATAAAAGAAATCCTTTCTTCAAGAAGCTTGCAAATGGAAATAAACTTGTATTCTGCATCGAAAGCATATTTGATATAAGGTCAAAAATCCTTGAATTATCCGCAACTTTAGATTTCACCTGAAAAAAATTATTTCGCTCATCTAGGGTGACTGTGAAAAAATAATCTATTACGAGCATTTTCGCCAATATAAAACCATAAATTCTGCCAAATGCTGCAATCAACGTGATAAATCTAAAGCCACCTCAAAAGATAAATGGCTATAATTAGCAAAACGACGAGGCTTATTTTCCAATTCAGTTCAGTTATATTAATGCACCGTTTTAAAGTAACAGTAGGGTTATTTTAAGACGATCTGTAATTTTGAGCAGTGGTCAGATGAAGAGGAAAACACCTGAGTTGGCAGCTTCCCTTTTTCTCCTCCTCATTTATCTTCTGCACCACACCGGTGAAAGGAAATTTTGGGCCCAACGGATTAACTCATTCACTGCCAAGCCTAAATTGTATGAGGTTATTCCCATTGCCATTTCTGTTTTGAGTGTTATTGTTTATCTAAGTTTTATTATTTCAAAATAAATACACATATTTTGTCATAAGTAATCATTTACTTGTATAAAAATCAAACACGAGTATACTCGTGGTTGGCAATGGGAATAACCTCGTACAATTTAGGCTTGGAAGCAATGGGTTAAATAAAGAATTTTTGTAAAAACAATTTATTTGTAAATTTTTTTTCAAGTTTTTACACTTGTATATTTATGTTTGTGGCCATAAAAAGTTTGCAAGTTAGACAAGTTGTACGTTATAATATATTGAAAGTATCACGAGTATATTCGTGCTGGCAATGAGTAACACTCTGCCAACAACGAGTATATTCGTGGTTGGGAACGAATGGGTTAAACGCGAACCAAACCCGCATACCCGACAGTCATTTGATGAAATCGGATCTCGAATATGAAACCTTCTGGCTCCGAAGCCAACAGCTTACCACCAGGCCATTTTGCAACAACGCAATACAAAATCACATTCTACATTGCCTATAAGAGAAAAGATTTATTTTGATTGTTACGTACCATATTCCCTAGATCATGCTTTATTCGATTATTATTTGTCCAATCACATAGATGATATAAAGAGAACAATATTATAAAATTTGTAATGATCTCATAATATTATCCTCGCACAGTTAATTACATGATAAAAAATGGAATTTAAAAGATAGCTCAGATGTTGAAAGAATAGCTTTTGACCTTAGCAACAAACGAAGCAAGATTGAGGCGAAATTAAAAATTCCTGAAACTGCTGGAA
Source organism: Argiope argentata (assembly GCA_026289955.1). Taxonomy (NCBI): domain Eukaryota; kingdom Metazoa; phylum Arthropoda; class Arachnida; order Araneae; family Araneidae; genus Argiope; species Argiope argentata. The sequence continues at coordinate 5,853,154 of JAOUZG010000678.1, read as the reverse complement.
TTTCGATGATATATCGATAAGGAAGCAAAGTTATGACATCCTTGTAGAAAACCTGGTACTTACGTATTAGACCGTCTTCGCCAATGGTTTAGTAACTCATTGACAACGGATTTAAATTTGGCGATAAATATCAACGGATTACATTATTGCCAGATTGATATAATTGGCGGTTTAGCAACTCATTGGCGACAACCTCAAATTTGGCAATAAAGTTGGACGGTCTAATACGTGAGTACCGAAAACCTTTTTGCCATGTTACAGGAACTATAAAAAGTCCAGAGGTTAAACTGAGAGTCAGTCAGTATTAAGCCAGCTAATTTAGCACAAGTCGGCATTGAGTGAAGTCTCTCTTTAAAGTTTCCATGTCCTGTGAGTCCTCTCCATGTATTTTGTACTGTTAGAGTTGTTTACTACAAATTTACTTCTGTTCACTGCAAATGTTGTTTTGAGCACGTTTGTTTATGTTTTGGAATTTATGCATTTCTGTAAAATAAAGCGTTGTTATTATCATATGGCAGCATTATGTTTTCGTTAGGGAAGTTTGAATAATTGAAGCTCGAAATCGCATAGGCAGTGAGCATAAATGGCAATATTCATCAAAATCTTTTAATCACAAATATTTTTTACCTGCTTTTACAAGTATTGCATTATTATTATGCATGCTTCTTTGACAGCAAAATCGTTTATAAAAGGTTGACCTGCTTTTATCAGTATTACTTTTTCAAACTATTTGAAACTACTTAACAGTTTAAATTAATTAAGACAAATAATGACTTAAAAATAATAATGTTCTCACACGATAACTTGAAATTTGTGATCATAGATTTCATTTTTTTTTCTTTTTTGTTTGTTATTGAACCTATTAGACCATTTCACCGAGCACCCATCCAACGGAAATCGGTTAATTTCCGAGATAATATGATACTTACCAACACTATTCAGAGCGTTGGATCTTCTTTTTTCAGAATACAAGTAATGGGCACAAATTTTCATAAGAGGAGTTTTCAACAACTCTTTCAGGTCTTCATTATGTATCCACTGATTTGATGCAATGAAACTTTGAAGGTTGTTCCACAAACTTTGCTGATCTGAAGCTGAGAGAAGATTTTTCAAAACAGACTGATCCTTCTCAGAAAAGAATGAAGAGATTACAGAGCTTCCTAAAAAGCATAAAGATATACAAAAAACATTGTTTAATATTTAAATTACATTTTAAAATTCCCCTAAAAATAGATAAGATACACAAAAATCAAGAATATTTATAAAGCCATATGATTAAAAAATTATAATATAAAGAATACATAGGCAATATTTCAGCACAACAAAAACTTTTGAATAAAATTTAATTAATATTGTTACGGAAATCGTCGGGTTCGTTGATACAGTGGTTGTATACTCTGAAGACACAATCGGGTACCTACGTATTAGACCGTCCGACTCTATCGCCAAATTTGAAGTCGCCGCCAATGAGCTGCTAAACCGTCAATTATGGCACTCTAGCAATGACGTAACCCATTGATCTTTATCGCCAAAGTTAAATTCGTCGCCAATTAGTTACTAATCTGTTGGCGATCGTTGGTGAAGACGGTCTAATACGTAAGTACCCACAATCGCTAAGCCTCATCAGAAAACAGCAACGCCGTTTATTTGACATGAAGAACACGAGTAAACAGAAGACAAATATGTACAGCAGAGAAGAGCACAGAACAAAGGGTCAATCATGGACTGTTAACTATTTTAAATCATGTGAAGTTATACAAAGTGAAGGCGAAATTCTGAGGCTAGATCATATCCAACAGACTGTAAAATGCCTTTCTAAACAAATGTTTGGGGTGGGATTTTTGGTACTAACGTATTAGACAGTCATCGTCAAAGGTCGCCAACGGTTTAGTAACTTATTGGCGACGGATTCAATTTCGGCGATAAACCGTCGACGCCAACGAAACAATACAATATCAGACGACAGTTAATGTTTGAATATTTTTTAAAAAATAATGGTGGGGTTTTTTTTGGCCATAATTGGCTGTTTAGCAACTCATTGGCGACGACTTCAAATTTGGCGATAAAGATGGACGGTTTAATACGTAAATACCGAAATTTTTTCCTCCCACAAATGGTACTGGAAGCTAAGCTCCTCTTAAAGACTGTTGAAACCATAAAAGGTTTCTCTTCCTAATGAATCATATCAACAGATAGAGTTCAATGTAACAAGATTTTAAGAAGAGTCTATGAAGAATGAGAAACGTGCAGAAAATGCTTATTATTTTGATATTCAATATGACCAGAAGAATTAGTATTATTAAAAAAAAAGATTTAATTCTATTTCATGGCTTTATGTAATAGAACAATTCCAATGAAAGAAAAATTATTCAAAAGAATTTGGTTACACTGAAAAGTAAAAGATATGTGAAAAGAAAGACAAAAAAAAATCTATTTACCTCCTCTCATCTTTTTAATTTCCATTAAAAACCAATCCCGGAAACCAGGAATAGGAGAAAGCGATGACAACTGAGTGATATGAGGAAACTCAGCAAGAACTTCCTTCACTACTTTTTTGATCAATTGATTTCCCAATTCAATTCCATGCAAACCTTAATGTAAAGATATATAAAACAATCAGCTAATATTTTCTTCAAGAAGAATAATGATTTAACGAGCAAATTTAATTTAATGCATAGACAAAGATCAATATGAGTTTTATTTTTCTGTTCAATAAACATATATAGTCAATGCTACACTATTCTTTTAAAAGTACAAAAATAATGAATATTATAAAAAAGACGATTACAATGATAGCGTTACGTTATTAGCGTAAAGGGTTCGGATGGAATGGATTTTACTTGAGGACAGCACAAACAAATTTATTTACAGCTATTTACCAGATGACTTGATAAAGGAAAACTTCAGATTAAAAAAAAAACAATCCAGCAGTCAATAGTCACTAATAGAGTAAATACAAGCCTTACGCGCTATTAACACAGACTGCAAAACAGATATCGTATAGCACAGCAAACAGTAAATCACAGCGAGCTCAATTATACAACGTTAACAGCAAACGTAACACAACTCACTAACAACAAACGAGAGAAGTAATCAGCTCGTAGCACGAGTCGCTACTCTTTCGAGAGGAGCTGCCAGATTTCAGCAACTCGTTCCTTATATAGCAGAGCGAGCGAGCACCCAAAAGCAACGCGGGGCACCGTGAACGATCTGAGGGCAACCAGAATATTCCCCTCGCCACATCAACTCGGCTGTCGCCAAGCCCCTCGTCAACCGTCACCAACGTTCTCTCCTTCGGCGACCTTTCGCGGCGCTCGCCCGCTTGAAACGATATTAATTTTTATTAAAATCTTACTAAGTTGTAGCACAAAGATTTAATTATAATTAAAAACAAATAAATACCTTTTGAAATTGATGCTTCTGTAAAGAATTTAAAACAAAGTAAAATTTAAGAGGTAGAATGTCCATTTTTAATAATTTTTTTATACAGAGGAAATTTTTTGTAACGAACATAATTTGTTACAGTAATGCAAAATAACTTTTTCTATCGGAATCAATATAAAGCACGACAATGTGTTCAATTTATATATATATATATATATATATATATAACATAATAATCGAAATTATTTATAATGTATAACATTGTCTGCTTTTTATCAGTAAAATTTTTAAAGACACTTGTTTTTAGTCAGACTGCAAAATTTGGCAAAAATGAGATGCAGCGTTATCATTAAATAAATATGGAGCTCGTATACTGCTACATTTGATTAGGGTGATATTTTTCCTGCAATAATTTCATCTCCCTCATTTCACTAGTAATTTCTCTGTTAAGGCTATTATTCTTCTCACTCTTGGCCAAATCTCATTGACAACATTCATGTAACTCCATAAAGTCTATTTCAGTACTGTTTTCTCACTAGCTCATCGATGCCGTAACTATAAACTTCTATTTCCATAATCAAGACTAGATACAGAGCCTCGCCGATTAAGGTTTCATTGATGTTTGCTCAAATCCCTCAGATTCAACTTAAACAGTGCTTTATGATCAAACTTTCCGCCTAGATATATGCATTATCTTCAAATAAACGTTCAGCATTCAATGACAACCGAGATGCAAGCCAGTTTTACATGTCGTGATATCAAAATGTCTACTCGTCGCTCGTTCTGCGAAACATCTTTCATTAAAAAGAGAAGCCAATTTTAACCTTTTATTTTGATTGTTACATGAATCACTTGTTTTATGAAGTATGATCATGTTTACATAATATTTATTAGCCATTTTTAAAATTATAAAATCAACCAACATAAGAATTCATAGCTTATTCATTCTTTCCTACTTTAAATTTTTTGGTTAACTTTATATTGCTCTAATTTTAATTCACATTATTTAATTACATCTATACACATTGGATAATAGAAACAATAATAAACCTTTTTGGGTAGAAGTTATGGAATAGAAAATGGCAGCTTTGATTTCTTTAGGATTTTCAATATCATTCTGAAATTTTACAGTGGAATCTTCAGAACTTGAACGTGCTTTGGTTTGTCTCACGATAGACTAAAACAAAACAAAGAAAGAAAGAAAATTATATGAAATACTTAATAAAAAAAATCCAACAATTTATATCATATAGCAAATTATATTTAAAACTATAATAATGTTTCTATAATACAAATGCAAAATAATTTTGGTAAGAAATCTTAATGGTAAAAAAAAAAATCTTTTAAAAAAAATTAGCATTTTTATTGGATTAGCTCAAAAAAAGCTAATTTGAACAAAATAAGAACCCCCCCCCCCAACAAGCATAATGGATATTACAAAAACATACCACAATAATGTCACAATTATTTATATTATATTTAATTGATTGCATATTAGTTTAAAATTGTAATTAATATACTGTGCCATTTTAAAGCCAAATCAATATGCATACACTACAAGTCAGAAAAGAAGAGAGACAATAAATAAATAAAATAAAAATAATAAAGTAGATTTGAAACTCTAATTTAAAAGATAGCAAAATGGTCAAATTTAAAACATGATTCACTTCTTTTAAAATTTTATTTTAAAAATTTATTTGCAATTATACAGAGGTTATAATTATTATATAAATAATGTATTTAAATATAAACAATGTAAAATATTCTTGAAAATATTGTTAAAAATATTTGTATAATGTATAACTGTTTTGTTCCTTAAATTATATATTACTAATTAGTATACCCCTTCTTTCTTTTGAATTAGAATTATTTTCTTTTCAAAAATTTGGATTATCTTACTATATTGTATTTTTATAAAATAATTCCTTCAACTTATACAATTACAAAAGAAAGACTTAAATGTTTTATAACTTGAAAAACACTTACTGCAATGCTGGAAGATATCTCACTTGTTAATGCAGTATGCAAAACTACTATGGGTTCTCTAGGCATGCAACTGTGTGTAAAAACATAGCACCTCCTGTAGGGTCCAACACGTTGCTTGATGTCAGTCCAACTTCTAACTGGGTGAACAGCTTCGTATTGGGAGATCTAAGTAAAAGAAAATTTCATATGTTAAGTATATAGTCTTTAAATTTCCTGGTATAAAGTTAGTAATTTATCAATTACTGATTGAAATATAGATATAAAATATTAGAAATTGAACTAAATATTATCGATTGTTCAAAAAAAACATTTTGCAGTAATATTGAGTAATATACAAGTTATAAATAAATCTATAAATAATAAAGTGCATTTGAGTATTTGCACTTTAGAGGCTTCATAGTTTCATCTAGAATTACCTAATTTGGCAAAAAATATCCTTTAGAGTGCAGAATATGCACCTAAAATATTTTTTAAATAAATTTAAAAAATAAAACAAAATTCTGTTGTTTTTCTACTGTAACTCTCAAAAATATTACAAAAAACTAATTTTATTATTATTTAAAAAACCCAAAAATAGTGTGTTTGATTTATTTGTTGATTCAAATATTTCCTAAATTTTGACTATTATTCAAAAACTAACTAAATAAGTAAATAAAATTGCATACTTTTCATTTTTACACTAATACTCAAATTATTTAATTTTGTTTCATGAAGTAAATATGTAATCTCTATATTTTCTTAAATTGTTGAAAGCAAAGAAAAAAATATTTTGCTTAATATTTGTTTGTCTGCATATGCATACAGTTTATATGAATAATAAGAAAGTGGAAGTACAGAACCACAAAAGATAACATGTAATTTGAATATATATAAATCAGGAAACGACAAATTTAATGCCTTGAAATTTCATAGCATGAGGCAAATTCACATAAACAATAAACAAAGCAATTATATATTCTAGCACATCTGTAATGTTATTTTCCAGCACAGTTAGTTCAATCCCTGAAAGACCGTTTTAAGATTAGCTTTTTTGGATGCTGATCAGATACCTTATCAGTTATCCCAATGCTTGTTGCCCAAATAGATATTACTGGAAGCTTCCAGAATGTTATTTACTCCCTCCAATAAAATCCAAGATATGCATGATTGGTCCAGAACCTTCTCAACCCACCTCCCGAGAACTATAAAAGACCAACAGTCTCAAGTTGCAGGAAGTCAGTAATGCAAATATTTAGGAGTCATTTTAGACAGTAAGTTAACATGGAAGCCCCACTTTAATTTTATTACAAAAAAGTTTCGAGACCTAATAAGTAAATTCTTTCCCTTAATTGCTCGAGACTCTAAATTGAATAGAAAAAATAAAATACTTATTTACACCACCTATTTGCGTCCAGTAATTACTTATGCCTGCCCTGTGTGGGGTTATGCACCAAAAACAACTCTTGCTGCAATAAAAAAATTACAAAATAAGTTTTTCCGTAAAACTTGTCATATGAGATGGTTTATGCCCACATCTTGTATGTATAATGACTTAGAATACCCAACTCTTAAGAAATTTATTCAAAAAAATATCTAAAGACTTTTATGCTAACTTGGAAAAAATTGATAACTTGGCAATCAAAAAAAAACCAAATTACCCCCCCCTCTTACAACTCTAGAAGGCCCAGAAATATTCTTCTATAAAATAGCTAGTCATGTGACAAATAATATCTTAATTGTATCTCAATCTCTCTATCAAATTCTTAATTCAAATTCAATAGTTTAAAACTCATCTCAGTTCAGGTGCAAACCCCTACACCCTCTCAATAGCCAATCATAACTTATCCGGACACTTACTACCTCACCCATTCCTCTGAACTGCATTCTCACCGCCTGGATGATGATGATGATGCAAAAGCATGGATTGAACTGTATCTCGACGACTGCCAATCAGAACTTCGGGTTCTGAGTTCACCAACACCTAACATCATTTGCAGATTTCGACGAAGAGTATCAAGTCTAGATAGTCTTATTCATGCAGCTATCCTAATCATCATGGCTGGGGATAAGCTCCTACGGAGCTAGGTGCCCCGTTAACCCAATCGGATCTAGTTGCAGGAAGTCAGTCATAGTCAAGTATCGAGTTGTCTAGAGGATAATGAAATAATGGCGAATGAATAGTCCAGCAAAAAACGTTCTGTGTGGAGTTCAAGCAATTAATGAGTTAAACTGTGTACTGAGTCCTGGCATTTATTGTAGAAGCGCACCGAGTCATGTGTGGAGTAGCCAGCTATGTAGTATTCAGGCTACAATAGGGCACAGCTAAAGTGAGGAGACAATGGAGAATTGCAGATGTTTGGAAAGGGTGTACAGTGAAGCCACATAGATTCTCTCCTTCTGATGAATTCTGTCTGGCCATTTTGTACTCTGTGGTAATTATAAATAACAAATACTGTTTTTGGTCTACTGTTTGTTGTAATGTGCCACTATATGATGTCTGTCTTTGCTTTCTTCTTGTTAATAAAAGTCAACATAGTTTTCTACTGAGGCTTGTTGATTGCGATTGTTTTCACACCATACACCTACTGTAAGAAAATCCAGTGACTTTATGGAATTAGAGGGAATTGAAGTTATGTAACAATATTAAATAATACAGTTTTAATATCAATAACAATTTGATGGTTAAAAATGCTTTGGTGTAGAAATCAGGAACATCAATGTCCATAAAACATTTAATTGGAATTAAGTGCAATCAATATTCCACTGAATTCTCTGGTAATTAAAAATGGTTAATATGAAATATAAGAAACATGGAATGATTTACTTAAACAAATGAAATTACGCATGTACAATTTTATTTTGTTACTCCTAATAGAAATGCTTCATTTAAATTTTCAGATGTAGAAACCCCCCTCCCCCCCGAAATCCCATCATATAGAATATAATAATAACTAACAGCAAACATATTAATTACAACAATCACACAGTTTAAATAGTAAGATATTTAATCTTTGTCTATAAGCAATAAAACATATTTTTAATAAGGCATTTTAAAAAATTAAAAAAACATCCTTGAGTTGATTATATTTTAATATTATATTATTTTAAATAACCCTTGGGGATTTATAAAGAAATTTACTAAACTATGATTTGAATTATTTCAGAATTTTATTAAAAAGTGGAAGCTTTATGTTCCCAATAAGAAAAGAATACAGACTTCTGTTATTTAAGAATTAAAATTGCAATAATTTAAGTTTAAAAAAATTTGTTTAATTGAAAATGTTTCTTGATTTCCATTTAAACATTAATTACAAAACTTTAAAAAATATATAAAAATAATAATCAATAAAAAAATGAAACATTTTATTAGACACCTTTTCTTTTATTGCATAAATAGTGTACTAAGTTACACATATTGTAATAATAATACTCATTAGATTTTGATATCGAAACACAAAGGGCATGAAAATTTTTAGATCTTTTAATATCTTAATAATATTTTTAAATGCATTAAATATATACTAATTTTTAACAGAAAAAAAAGGCCATCCATATACTTTTTCCAACATGTAGCATGATGAATCCCAAGTAATCCTTTCCAATTTCATGAATCCAACATTAAAAGAAAATGATAATATCTCTTTTAAATAATTGTTAAGGGTTTTCAAATGATGTGTTGCTTCATCATTGAAATCCAAAGATGGCAACATTTTCTGGAAAAGTTGAAAAATATTACTTTTTATTAAAGGATATTTAGAAGGTAATAAATTTCAATAAAATGTAATCAATATCATTCTCAGAAAATATTTAAGATGAAGAACAGAAAATTTAAGTTTATTTTAAAACTTTGTAAGTGATGATTATTTTAAGTAGGTGATAAAGTTATATAAATTAAATTTTATTCTAACTTCTATACTAATTTAACTAACAATCTCTCACATTATTATCAAACATAGTTATCTATATACATATTAAATAGCATATATGAAACATAGTGAGAAAAAAATTAAGTTATTATAGAATTGATTGAAGGTGTTTATAATTAAATATTTCAATTATTTTAAAATATTTAATAGAAACAAAAACAATATCAATTAATAATCAGTAGTGGTTCATTAATTAAAAATATACCAGCGTTGAAAAAAAGATATATTTTTTTAAAGGTTGATTTAAATTTTTTAACAATAAAGTATTGCTAATTTTTACTAAACCAAAGTTCTAAAATCCAATGCATTTTGTTAAAGTTTTACATTTTAGCAATAATAAATAAGAAGTGTTTGATATTTTCCAATTTAGATGAAATTTTATTTTTTTATTCAACTGCATCAATAGGATAATTTGCAGTTGCATATAAATCTTTCATTCATATGCAACTGCAAAATTATCCTTACCCTTGTCCTTTGATCCTAAATGTTTTTTTATTTAGAAAAACATTTTTTCCCTTCATATAATACTAAAATCATTTTTTAAACAAATATCGTAAAAAAATTGATTAAAAAAAAGTTAAGGCATAGAAAAAAAATTGGAAAAGAGGCTGAAGAAAGGGGAGAAGACAATATGTGATTTTACTTAAAAGAAAAGTGCTCAAGCCTTTACAATTTTAGAAATTTTACATTATACTTAATTACACATCATGAAAATTAAACAATATTGAACCAATCAATTTTATTTATCAAGTTACAAAAACTTTTAATATTTAAGCATGGTGATGATATACAATGCCCCAGCAAGTTTTCATACTATAATTTTTTTTATGAGATGTTGATTAATAAGCAGTTTAATATAGTTTGTATAAGGTCATGAGTTATCATGAGATATTAATAAATATTACAAAATAAACAAATCAATAAATATAGGAGTTGCTTTGGCAATGCTGCCCAATGCATAGTTTCTTTCTCCAGAAAAAATAATGAAGAAATAAATAAGATAATTGTGTTTCATAATTCAGCTCTTCATTTTCTAAATCTAACTTGAATAATAATCATTTTTAAAATCTTTTTTTATTCAAACCATTTTTTTACATGTAATCAAAGACCAGCTACTGAAGTGATATTGATAAATATTATTTTGAATAAATAAATAAAAATAAAACTTTTAAGCATATCCATTCTTCTTTCTGAATAAATTCATGGGCAATTATAATGATAGTGCCACATGTTAATGCATACTTTACATGCAAAATATGGAGGATTTGGCAAAATTATTTTTACTTCATGTTTCTCAGATTTTAATCCACATGATTTCAGCATCTGAGGATGCATGAAGCAATAGTTACATGATCTTAGTTTTTTCCAGAGAATTTTTTAAATGGACAAGTAATGCTTTCATTTTCTGCCAATCTGAACAGATGATACACTTTGACAGCATATATATATATATATATATATATATATATATATATTATATATATATTGAAATTATAACATTATAAAGAATAATTATGGATGATAACAAATTCTAAGGCAAATATTTTTGTCAACTCAAGCTTTTTAAAAAAAAAAAAAAAAAACTTTAGCTACAAACATTTGCAGACACTCTATATGATATTAAAGATATAAAAAATGGAAAATTTTGATATAAAACTGAACTTACAAGATAATTAGAGTTAAAAGAATTCAAAAATACATACTAAAATATCTGCACGGACATCAACTATAAATTTTACTCCACCATCAAGTTTTCTTATACGATTGAATGCATATGCATAACTTGGATTGAGAGATGATTTTAGTCTATCAGCAGCTTTTAAAACAACACCAGTTCCTTTATTCTGAAAAGATATAAAATAAGTAGATAGAGAATAGATAATTTTAGAAGGATAATTTCTCTTTCATAAATTATATAATTCAAAAATGGATCAACTAATGTGTCCCTTAGTAAAGAATTGTTCACTGCAGTTGTGCTAAGTGTTTGAGGTTTTTCTGACCACCTTTAAGGAAAGCACAAATAATAAGCCAGTTTTATCAGCAAATTCTGAATGAAAATAAAGCAATATATGTCAAAATTGATTCAGATTTTTATGTCGAGTATTATCTAGGTAAATTAAATTGTTTCAATCCATAAAGATGCAAGCAATATTTATTTTTTTACATGGCCTAGTCTGGTAAAAAAATAAGTATTGAGAGCATGACCTAGTTTGTAAAAAATAACAATGAAATATGGCTTAGTCTGACAAATTCCACTTGATCAACAACAATAAAAATAACTTATAATATTAGTTTACTTAAAAGTATCAAACAATGTTATGCTTACACTTAATTTTCTAGAAAATACTAGTTAAGAAAAACTTTGCTCTCAAGTAGGAAAGCATTTACAATTTTCAGAGATGATGTAACTGTTGTAGATATACTTATAACCATAAATTGTATAAGAATTCTGAAGAACACAAATTTTCTTTTATACTGATTATATTAATTAATTTAAAACCACTATATATATATATATATACACTCACAAAATCCCATTAAAATATTAAATTTAACATATATAGAACTTACTGAATGCTTTTAGAGAATTAAGAAAATGAAAAGAGGTAAATTAACTTCCCTCCCCAATTCTTTTATTATTTAGAGTAATTAAATAATTTTGAATAAATTATCTCATGGAAAGACAGAACATTAAAATTTACATAAAATTGTGACAGTGTATGGGAAAAAGTTAAAAGCTTAATGAAAGAAAAATTCAGCTGTATATTATTTTATCAAGTTAGGTGATAGCAAAATATTTTTAAAGATTAAATGGTGATATTAGATGTTATCCAAATAAAATTACACTAAATTTATAACAATATCAATTTTTTAAATATTATATTAACAAAATAGCTTATGATTTAAATTAGAAATAGTAATTAATATGACTAACCTGAGAAGTGATATATGATTCAGCTACTTTGCCTGTTGCACTTTGGTCAAAATTGTATTTCATAGACATTTCTTTTAAAACATTTAATTTTTGGTCAGCTGATAACAGAACATATTGTTTGCAGAATTCATATGCCTTTGACTGGAAAAATTTAAAAAAAAGAGATGAAAAACAAAACAAACTTTTGTATATAAAATTAAATTTGAAAAATATATAAATGCAAATACCTCTAATGGCATCTCACTTGGATGCACAATAAAATCCAAGGGTGTTTTTAAAGATGATATCATTTTTGCTTGCTGATTTACTCTTATAGTTATTCTAGGAGATTTTAATGAATACAAACAAAATCTTGCCTGAAAATAATTAAAAATATTAGATGGACACTTTTAGATTACTTTTTCACACAAAATATATCAGTACCAAGATTTAAATCAATTTGATTTCAATAATTAATATTAAAAGATCTTTTGAAATATATAATTAAAAATATATAAATAATTTAATTCTAAAATAATCTTTTCTAATGTAATATTCATAATTAATATGCATTATTAAGATTATTAAAAAATATAGAAATGTTTTAGTACTGTGAATTTGATATTCAACAGCATTTGATTATATAACGTGAAAAAAAAAACCTTCATGCATCTAATTTTTTAAAATCTGATAGAAATGGAAAATTTGTGCAGTAAAAAGTGACAATTTATAAGCATTTTGAGACTTACAAAAATAAAATGATCTGAAAGAATTTTCTACTAGTTAGGTGTAAATATGACACTTAATTTTCACTGCAAATTGAATCTTTTCTGTTCAATATAAAGTTTTGCAATCAGAAACAAATATCTCTATTTAAAAAAATAAAAACTATATATATATTTAGCATTTCGCTATCAATATTTTTAAATTTAGGATTAAGGGCTATAATTAAAAATATCACAAATAATGACTTAATTATATATGTCATAATAAAATATAGTGATGATATATACAATTCGTTCTTGAAAAAGTTGTGAAGATATCATAAAATAAAATTATATACACATTTATGCTAACTTACAAAAGAAAACATTGTTGAAATAAAATTCTATACGAATTAATTAATCAAATAATATTAATATTTAAAAATATTTTTACATAAAAAGCCCGATTTTTATTTATTAATACTTCTTCAATATTATTTTGACTACATATCTCCGGTAATAATGACCAAACTACATTTTATTTCCTTCTCTTTCCACACGAACTTTTCGATACGATCATGAACATCTTAAGCCAGATTATGAATTTATCGCTTTCATATCACGACCACATTTTTCATACTTTGTTTATATTTATATTATAATTTGCGGTTGCAGTTTACTTACTTACGGAAAATGGATTCACAATTTTTCGTATTAAGACTTCTTGATTCTTTAGTAGTTGCAGGAATTGTATTCAATAATTAGAGACTGAAACCTTCTAAACGATTGTGTAAATAGCGTTTAATAAAATCAAGTTTTTCCACTTCGTTCAACTTTCTTATTTGTTAGGTTTTTTTTTTTACCTTCGTTGTGCTGCACGCTGCAATGTGTATGATAAGGCACAACGTTCGGTTCTGTTTCCTGAGATGGTGTTGTCTGTTCTGAGCCCTTGCTTATGTTATTAAATAGAAGTGGGACGTTACTTTTACGCTGAAAAATATGACTCAAAGGAGTATAGTTGAATATTTTTCTGGTGGTCATAAGGGATATCGTTGTGGCTATTGCCATTCGACGGACAGCTGTTATTCTCATGGTATTTATATTCACATTTTTGTTATTGACATTGCGATAGTGGAAATTCTTTTTAAAACTCTGTAATATAAAACTCTATAAGCCGGGATCGAATTTCACTAATCCCAATGCGATCTATTGAAATAAATGAAGTAATTCATTGACACAATTTTTAAATGTGGTGAATTAGAGAATTTGCGCTTTTTCAACCGAAAATCTGATAACGTAAAAGTCATTCAACTTAATGAATATCTTTCATCAAGAATGTTCTTTTGAAATGTGTTATTCATTGTCATGTTAAAACATTAGTTTATCTATTTTCTATCTATTCAAGATGTAATTTGCTAATGTATGAATAGAAGTTGACTGAATTAGTACTATAATAAATTTATTGTGTTTTTGTACTAAATAGGGATTTTTCATATGAATTTTTAGATTGTTTTTTTTTTTAAATCATATGATCTTTGATAATACTTCAATAGAAAAAAAATTATGTAAAGCTTTTTATCTTTGATTCTTTTTTTAATGAATATGTTGAAATAATATTCCTTACTACATGAAAATCATAATTAAAAAATGTATTCATGCTTCACATCATTTTGTTGTTGTTGTTGTTGCATTGGTATTTGTAAGTTATTTTAATAAGTTGTATGAATTGGAAAATTGCTTTTTTGTTTCCAACTGATTAACCTTAATATAAGTAGAAAATCCTCAAAACCTTTTTACACCATAAATTATGTTACCTTCTAAAATCTGATCATGTAAAAAATCACTCAATTTAATGTCTATCTGTAATCAAAAATGTTCTTTTGTTAATATGTATGAGTCTGTTAGTTTGACATAATCCAAAGTATATCATATTTAGCAACATTATAAAATAAGTGATGGTTTACTAATTACATAGTAAATCGAAAAATAATTGTAGTTATTCATTGCTTTATAATTTTTTTAGTCATGTTTCTTGCTGCAATTGATCGTTTGGTCACAACTAATTAAAAAATATATCAAGTGTGCATTGTTAATTAAGTTTTGTAAATGATATTATTTTTATAAAGTTTTTAAACCAAAAATAAGTCCATCAATTTCAATAGTCAAATAAAATATCATTCTTCCCATTTTATTGATTTTCTGATAATTTGATGTTCATCATTAAAAGGATATTATAATACATTTGAAAAGCCAAAATTTGGCAAAAAGGCTATTTGAATTTATAATTAAAAAATGTAAAGACTTTTATAATAATTTAAATTAATTAATTGAAGTGTATATACTGTTACAAAATATTTTATGAAAAATTAGACTAAAAAATGTCATTTGTGTAAATATGTATTTGTACTTTCTATCATTTTTTACATTTTAAAACACTAAATGTTTTATTTTAAAGTTGTTACACAATATATTAGGCTGTATTATTACTATGCAAGAAAAACTGAGAATAATAACATTTTTATTGACCTTGAATGATTATGCTTATTTTTAAATCAAAATTTTTTTAAACATGTTTGTTACTAACTTAGTTTTAACCAAGATTCACTATTCTCTTAAAATAATAACAATAAATAAAGAAAAACATTCAAAATTAGAAATTCAATGGAAAAATAAGAGATCATAAATAGTTCAGTAATATAACTTTAAGTTTGCAATTAAATACAATATTGTTATGAGACAATTTTGCATGATAAATCAACATTACATAAAAATATACCTTATAATGCTTACTATGTATTTATAAATTGATTCTTAAGTTGTATTATAGATTTTTTATTTCTTTTTCATTTTTCTTCCAATTTTTTTCTTCTAATTTTACTCTGCAAAACTATATCAATTACATCATAATGATCAATACTTTTTGGGTACTTTTCCATTAGCAGTGCGCTAGTGTTAAATCGTTAAAGAAATTTACAGAATTCTACATTATTTTGTAATTTTTTGCTGGCACCTGGCTAACAGAAAAGTAACAGTTTTTGTTATATTAGAATTTAGACATAACATAGAAAGTTGGAACAAGTTTTCCTTGAAGAATACATGATCTTATGGAAGATTTAAATTTCTTCAGCAATGAAAAAGATTTTACCCCAGTATTGTTTGAAATCAATTATGATAAAAAAGAAATTGGATTGCTGTCTTCAAATTTTTTGAATTAGTGATTAATGAAGAAAAACAACAACATAATTTTATTATTATTATATTAGGAAGTTTTGTGTGGCTATCCTTATTTCAAACTTTTCCTGTATAGAAAGCAATTGTTACATTTATTTGAAAGATATCACGAAGTAATATATTTAAAGTTTTTAATATGAATATTTGTTCAGTTTACTTTCTTTTTGTTACATGGATATACATAGAACCTGTAATGGAAATCTTAACAAACATTCTATAACTGCTTGTCAAATTTTTTACTGTCACATTTTACACTTTCAAATCAGTTATGTAACAATGTTGCACATGAAGGTGTTATCTCGTTAACATGCATTTACATTGGTGGATAAATTGCTGAGTTAACAGAGTTAGATAGTTGTTACTTGGGCCACAAAATTCTCATATTACACTCATATAATTTGTAGATGGGCATATAGGTATTTTTAGAAAATCCAATGTTTTTTCCTTTGCTGCCTAGTGAAATATCAGTGGCTTAAAGCATAATCACATCTTCTGTTATCAGCATTGAATAGATCTACTCATAAATTCTACCATAGACTTTTTTTAATACCAATTATCAAAAGGTGTGCACATTGAACATTTGTGAGCATATATTCAGAACTTGTATTACTTCCTGAAATATTCTTCCAGCATTTATCTGTTGTAGTGTGCAGCTTTGAAATCATTGCATTCATTTTAATTCACTGTATGTGTATACTTTAGAAAAAAGAAAGAGTGTTAGTATACTAACTATAATTAAGCATTTTATTGTCCGACATATAATTTAAAAGAACTAACATAATTTATTTCTTTTATTATTGTGACATTTTTAATGATGGAAAATTAATACATAAATTATTTTGCACACCCAAATATATATATATATATATATATATATATATATATTTTCATAAAACATAAATCATAAATTTTTATACATATATATATATATATATATAATTGATCCTTTTTAGCACAGATGCACAATGTTTATTAAAGTACTTTTTTATTTAATCTTTGAAAAATTTATAAATAAATTTCAATTTAATAAAATTTCAAATTGTTTTGTTATCCTTTCAGGCATGTGGGCACATGTTTTAACACCTCTTGATTATCAAAATCTTATCGATAGAGGATGGAGAAGGTATGATTAAAAAAAATATTTACTTTCAGATTTTTTAAATTTGATTAATTGATGAATTTTTTTCAGTGTTATTTTTATATAGAAGTTAATGTTATTATTTTAAATCTATTATTGTATTATGTATGTTAAATGTTTCTTGGTTTGCAGTTAATATTGTTCTTTTTTTATAGCAAAGCATTTTGTGGTTACTTAACATTAATTTAGATTTCAAAATATATTTTATTTTAAAGTTGCGTGGAATAAATATATCTAGTAAAAATAAAGCTACTTTTCCCAGGAGTGTACTGACAAGAACAAGAAACTATAAATGATGTATAAAAAATATAATATATAGTAAAAATAAAATATTAGTGTAATTATTTCAGTTTTTAAAATTGAATAGGGTCATGTGGGAAAAGTTAGAGATTTGCTTTTCTATACTCCTGCTTGTAAACTATGCTTTAATATCTTAAAGCTAATATCTGCATATAATAGGTATGTTCATTGGTCAAAAATTTTGAAACAGTTTCAAATTTCATTACCATCTTAACGACATAATTTAAAATTCTAAACTAAGATAATTTTTTCTACCTTTCTAGACTAATTCCAATCAAGTTTTTTAAAACTGAAATTAAATATTAATTTGAATTAATATTATTAAGCTGTATATATTGTATTTTCTACTATGCAAGCCTGTCATTCTATTAAATTTGACATCTTCATCGGTGTCATTGCTCAGATCTAGAATATGCATTGTTATATTCCATATTTTTTAAATTTGCATTAAAACATAAATTAATTACTTTAGATAAATTAAACTCTTCTATCCACAAATTTACTTAAAATATTAAACAAGCCTAAGATAAAAAAAAAGGCTTTTAAATTCAGAACATTAGAAATTTAATAAAAACACATTTAGATTTGACAAGATTTTAGATTTCTTAATTCCCAACATTTAATCTTCACATTTAATTTAGCTTGTAATACATTAAATTAAATCACATTTAGCTTGTGATAACATATCCTCTTAATTCATCAGTTATGATTAATGCTAAGTATCACAGTTTATTTACTTTTCAAATGTGATTTCTGCTCTTCAAAGGTTCCAATTTCTTCAATGTTGAAAATAGTATGTAACCAAATTTTACATCATATAAATAAAGTGTCATATAATTACAATGGTTATATATGAATTAAAATATAATAAAATGATGCATAAATCAGAAACACAAATAATGTTTGGCTGTATATTATTATTATTTTTTTTCTTTATTCAAATTGAACTGCAAATCTTTTGGACTAAAGTGTATTAAATTTATTTAAACTTTTAAAACTCTTATGACCTGTTTAATGTTATTTGCATTTGAAGTATGAATTTGATAATGTGCAATCATAATTCTAAAGAAAAACATTTTATTCTCTCATTTAGAAGTGGCAAGTATTGTTATAAACCTACAATGAATTTAACGTGTTGTCCATTATATACAATCAGGTGAGCAAAGAAGATGGAGATTTCTTTTTATATTAAAAAAAAGAATGTTCCAAAGTTTTATATTTCCTATAATTTTATTGATTTTTTCAGGTGTGAAGCAAAAAAAATAGTGTTGACAAGATCTCAGAAAAAGGTTTTAAAAAAAGTCCACAGGTTTTTAGCATATGGAGAAAAGAGCAAAGTAAAAACTTATTTCTAATTTGTATTTCTATTTATTTCTTCTATTTTTATTGAGAAACTGATGCTTCTATTAAATATAAAGTCTAGTATCTATCAAAAAATGTCTTACAGTTTAATAATATTTATACAAAATGTTATGAAATGTTAAAATACTATTGCAAAGGGAGGGAAATGATTATTTTAATATGTATATGACATCAGCTCTATTTTATAAATGAGTGTAAATTAGTTTTTTGTTTGTTTGCTTTCCATATGCCTTAAAACTTTAGAAGAAATTATGTTTAAATTATTTTTTAAAAAGCTGTATAATAGGTGAGTAATAGGTGTACACAATTTTGTTTTATATTGATATGTCTTATTCTTATTCACTCTGTCATAACATAATACTATATCTATCTACTATGCTATTTACAGACAGATTTTGATCCTCTGAATGTTATAATTAATATTGAATGTAAAATTAAAAAGGTAAAAAGAAACAGTGTTCTGGGTGGAATTGAAAATGCTGACTTTGAAAGTTATTTAAATTATTAGAAAAATTTTAGAAATAATTGGAAGATTTTTGAAATTTGGGAATTATACTATTTACAAACAGATTTAAGAAAATAGATGAGTCAACAAATTAATGAAAATTCTTTGATTAACCTGTTTCATTATAAGAATATTGGTTTGCGTATTTAGCTGTATTAGCTTTTTACCCAATTTCTAGTTTTGTACTTGGTTGATTACTAATTAAAGACAAAGTACCAGTCAATATTTATTCTTTGTGATCTAGTACTTGTTAAATATTTTGGAGTCTAATGTTTTCTTGCTTGTATGACAAGGAAATATTAGTCTAGTATCTTCTTCATTATCATCTAATTATTTTAATTTCCATGTCTGTTTAAAATATTCACATATCTTCAAATGCAAATATAATTATTAAAATTCAAAATGTTATTTCAATTATTTTAAACATATTATGGATAGTATTGTTTGATTGCTATTTTATTTAAAAAGACAGAATATGTATATGTTGAAGGATGAAATGATAAAAAATTTAATAATTTAAAAGAAATGAAAAAGGCTTATTGAAATGGTAGTATTGCAGACTATGTAAATTTGTATTTAGATTCTGAAATTAATGAATGTTATTCATGTAATGTAATAACTTTTTTAAAAATATTGATCATTTGTATTTATTTATTAAATTACAACATATTGGGTTTTTAAATATAAAATTTCTAATTATTTATTTTTTTAAAATTACATTCTGAATAAATCATTTAATGTCAATTTAAAAGCATTGGTGGATTTAAACAAATTTCTATTAATTTTTGATTTCGATATTTATGATTATATATAAAAAACGAATTTATTGTTAGTAAATTTTTATTCATATTAAATATTTTTAACTTTCTATTTAGGGAAGTGAAGGGGCTTTAGGTGACAAAAGTGACCAAGATATGGAGGTATCTTTTGACTGTCCTCAAGACGTAGATATGCAAAGTTTAAAAAGGATAAAGAAAATCAAAACTATAAATAATTCAGATATTAAAACAGATAACATAGGTAACTATTCTAAAATTAATTTTTTATAGTTTTTAAACTTATTTGAATAAATTTTGAAAACTGCTATGTGATAATGTATAATTCTTGAAGAAATTTATTGGTAAGAATAAAAAGCAAGGAAGTATTTTTGAGATTTTATGCTTTGAAACTTTATTTTTTTTAGTTTCTAAAATATAATTTTAATTTTTTTTAAAAAAATTCCCAAAGGATTTTGTTTGAATATTGGACAGTAAACTCTATTTTATTTCAAATAATTATCATTTATCAACTTTTTTTTTGCTTAAATATTAATGATTTTGGTTAGCTGTTTATCATATCATTTATTAGTCTGATTCTGTTAATGGAGTTAAGATAAGAAAATATTTTATTACTTTCTGTCACACTGAAATTAACATCCACATGGAGGTTGCCCTGCTTCCCGTATGTGATATTTTTGTTTGTTCTCTGTGTGCATCTGAAATATTTCTAAACTTAGAGTAGTTATCTAATTAGCTTTCTAAAAGCTACCTTGAAACCTACCTATCTTCAAAACATTGAGAAAATCACTAACTGGTGGCTTTTTTTTCTTTCCTTATTTATCTTTTTCTTTTCATTTAAAAAAAAGTTTGCTTTGATATTTAGATAAAAAAAAAAACTGTTTCTAGCTTAGCATGTACAAAACTAAATTTATTTTCATCGTATGTCCATAATTATAACAAGTTACAAATAGAAATAAATAAACATATGTGAAGAAATTTTGTTAATTAAGAGTAGGAATAGCAGTTTAAAGATTTTCAAAATTGTTATACTGAGGCATTTGCTTATAGTTAGTTTTCTAATTTTAGTAGTTAAAAAACATTAAAGGCTGCCCATTTATTTCTGCTTAAATAGGGGGAAAAATCAACAATTTACAATGATTTTAAAAAGAAATTTTTAATTAAAAGTAGAAAGCAATTTTTATTTTCTTGTTGCAAAAAGAGAGTTCATCAAAAAATACAATGATATTCTGTTATATCAATATATTTAATTGATTTTCCTTAATAGTAATTTAAAAAAAAGCTGTTTGTGAAGATAATTTTAAAACACTATCTAATTAGAAAACATTTTGTATGTAACCTATAAATTAAAATTATAAATTTCAATCAACTTTTGACCAAGATTGAAAAAAAAAAAAAAAGTCTTATCTGTGAGTATGTGTGTAAGTATAGTAATTGAAAAAATGTTGCAAACTAAATGAATGAAATTCAGTACATGATTTTGTCATTAAAATTCTATATCCCTATGAAATTATAATCAAACCTGCTGAAGGATTAACTGTCTGCAATTCTTTCTGTTTGTTCATATGAAAATGCAATAATTCAGAATCATAAAGAGCTAGGTGAATGAATATTAGCATATAATTCTTTTTTAGAAAGATTGATATATCTAATTCTTTACCATGTAAATCTATTTTACATACTGTTTATGTGGGTGTGCATATGATAACCAAGGCATACTAAGCATGAAAAAAGGACCTTGATATGAGAATCATAAATTTTAGACCCAATAATTTAATGGGATGTGATCCAAAATGCAGATTCCATTCTTTTTACTTTATAAGAGTAAACGCAAAATGTGTTAAGACTTGTTAACTTCAGCTTGTTTGGATTGATGATGAATTTCAACCCTTCAGAAATATCCTTTGTAGCACTTTGGATTTTGAACAAATGAACCACTACTGTCTGTAAATATTTAAATTACTTTTAATAATGTCATTAAAATTGAACATTATGAAATTTACTCATATACTAATAATCAGTTACAAATCAAAATGATCGAACCCCCTAAAATCATTAGAATTATCGTTTTATCAGGAGAAATTGTATGTTATATTTATTTAAAAGTAATTTGATGTATTTGAACCCAATGTTTTTGAAATATAAGTTTTTGATATCATGTATAAAATGTTTTTGATTTTTATTACAAACTATTTTTATTTAATTTCATTGAAATCTCATCCATGTGATCTATAAGATTATATATTGCATTATTTACCTGTAATCTAGGTACTCAGAGATTTATATGTACTATTAACTGGAATTGACTTAAATTTCATAGAAAATTCTATTTATGGGAAAACACAGACTGGAAAATCTTTATATACTGTGATTTTTTAAATATATTTTAACTTTTTTTATCCTTGTAGAAATCAGCACAGACAGTCACAATGTCAGTGATTCACAAAGTGACAAATGTGATTCATCAGATCAAGCAACAAAATCTAGTCATACAGTTCCACCATCAAGTGATGCTTCTTCTCCTCTCAAGTCTAGTAAGAAACATTTTTAAAAATACTTTGTTTAGATTTACTTAAAATATAATAATTTGTAAATTTTTAATATTTTATTGTTAAAAAAGTTTTTTGTTAATAAACTTTTCTCAAAGCGTTTACGTTCCATCAGTATGGTAATTTACTTTGTAAATTTTTTCATAAGTTTTTTTATTTTATGGTTAATCCAAAAAGTTCCGTTTTTCTATTAATAAAGTCGGTAGGTAAAGAACTTTCTTTGAATTGCATGGGTTTTATTTGTGGTCAAATTCAAAATTTGTTTCCATAATTTTACTATGAATCAATAACTCACCAGAAATTACAAATATTGTGAAATTGATAATTAATGAAAAAGTTATTTAGAAAAAATATATAAAGAAAAAAGGAGGCATTCTGAATATTTTTCTTGACTTAAATAGTTTTGTATAGTTTATCAAAGTCTATTTAAGTAGCCTTCTTTTATTCTATTCTTTAGTTTCTGTCAATGACTATTCTAATAACGAGAGAAAAAGCTATTTACATTAGAGCAAATTTTTTCTTGTGATTAAGCAAGAAAATTTTGTTAAAATTTATTGATTCTAAGTTTTAAAAGATATTTCATAATTTTTCCTAACTACGTGTCTACTTTTCAGTTGGAAAAACTAGTTAAGAAATCCAAGTTTCATTTAAACACAACAATAACAACTTTATAATGTTAAGTTATCATAACTTTCTGAAACGTGTATTATTTAAATTTGTCTAACCTTCTTAAAATAATTATTTTCTATTCATTTAAATTAAAATTCTAAGCTGCCTTTAACTTCTAAGCTGCACAAATTTTTGTTTTGCATGTTCTTAAAATAAGTACTCATTTAAAAATTAAGGAAAATTCCATTGTGTAATTACATCTTAATGTATTTTCTCAACGCTTTTTTCCTTCTTTCTGCATTCCTATTCAGGTAGCATTACTTTTTTGTCATAAATTTAAAAAACATTTCAGAAAATTTTAAAATTAGGCATTTTTTGTAATAAACTTAAAAGAATTAAAATAAGTAATTGTAAAAAATTCATTGTTTACTCTTTGCTAGAAAATATATTTACCATAGACACAAATATCTAAAACATTGTTTTAAAAGGTTATAATGTTAAAGATTGAATGAAATCTTTATGACATTATGAAAATCTAAAAATAGTTATATAAGATTATTTTAAATATTTAATTGTGTTAATGTTTAATTTTTTGTGTTTATAAGTAAAAAGGAAAATATTGTTTATTATTTTTATCTTCCCCTTTGTTGATGTATCATATTCTGTTTTTTCTATGATCTTTTTATCCAAGTTGATTGTTCTCTGGAATTTTGATTTTTTTCACGCCAGAATTTTTAGATGATTTTTTTCCCAAAACTTTATTCCTTTTGTCTGAATAAATTAAAGATTTCTTTATGATCAAAAAATTAGATTTTTTTCCAAACAAAACCTTACCAAATGTGACAATTCAGCCATCTGAATTGCAACTCTAGAAGGTGAAAGTTGAATTCTTAAGAAAAACTTTCATTTATAAGTGTTTTTGTTCTGCAAAAGATCTTAATGTAATTCTAATTGGAACAAATGCATTATTGTAACATTTAACTTAATTTTAATGATTATTGTTTGAAATTTTGAGGATCATTTGCTAATGATTTAAATATATTTGAATATATTATAACAAATTGGTGTATTATTAACCACCTTTGATGACCAATTGGTTTGCTAAGTTTCTATAATTCTTATTTAAATATTTTATGTGAGTTTCTTAATAGTTTCTCCTACAAAATATTTTAATCTTCTAATTTTTATAATCATATAACTCATTCATACTATTATGGAAGTCTTAAATCATTCTGTTTATTATGGTATGTATTTTTCTCTAATTTTATTTCAGCTCCTGTACAATTTCGAATTGAAATTAAAGTAAAAATGATTAAAATTCAATTCATACAAAAACATTTTTTGCTAAAACCAGGCTTTTTTTTTTTTTTTTTGAATCGTTGGTATTGAACTCTTAAGTGTGCTACAGAATAATTTTCATAAACAATGTACTATATCAGCATTTAATTTACAATACAATACATATACAATATTCAATAAATATTTGTTTCATCACAAAATTCTGTTTTTAGTTTTATTTTTAAAAGTTTTTAAACCATGCAAATTTTATTTTGTTTTGTTCTAATTCTGAAAAAATTATGAAGTCCAAAAAATATGAAGCATTATTTCAATTCTAATGAATTACATTCAATAAAATATCTTTGACACATCAATACAATATTTCTATCTGTGGCCAAGTTGAATCATATTACAAAGTTTTGATTATTACAATTATAGAATATTTAACATTATCTTAATGTTAAACTTTGAAGAAATACTCGAACCTAATTGGCATTCCTTCCTTAAGACAAACAATAGAGTGGTTTAAAATCGTGCTGTTTTATAAGATAATAGTATTCAAACTTTCATTATTTACTCAGTTTTAGATACAATAGTCTAAACCATTCTTTTTATTTAAAATCTTTTTCTTCTAACGACTTACTGGTTTGCTGGAAATATTGGTTATTTTTAATTTCCATTAAATTGTATAGATATAACTATGTTCATTAAAGCCATTATGGTATTATTAAAACATAATTGTTCAGTTTGTCTATTTTCTAAATTTAGCTGTATTGTAGCTTCATCTTAATATTAAACATCTATATATCAAAACTACGGATATAGAAACTTTGTAAACTACACAAATATTAATAGGAAATCCTTCTTTAGTTTTCAACAATAGTTAGAAATCTTACAATGAAATAGAAATGAAACATTGGCAATGATTTTGACTTCAAGGCTACAACATAGTCTATTGTTACAAATTTTCAATAAACAATATAAAAATTAGAGAATATCTGAATGATGGTTTAGTGATAATAATTTGATTCCTACTGTATATAATGAAACAACATTTATTGCTTTGATGAAATTGATAAACAATTCCTTAAATCTAATTTCATTTGACTAAAAGTTATTAGATATCAAAAATTAATTAACATTTTATCAGGTGTTGACAATGTATATATTGTTAACTTTTGGGTGAGAAGTGTTCATGCTAAAAGAAGATGTTAAAACTAATTACTTTATATTGATAAAATATATTGATTTATATTGATTTCTCATTAATCATCTCTTTTTGGTTATTATTCCTTTCCAATGCCTGGTCATTGCCAGCAGTTTAGATTCTAATGGAGAATTGATAGAAATAAGTAAAAGCTAGTGTCCCTGAATTAAACCGAACTTTCATTTATTAGTTGAGAGAAGCATAAGCATAGCAGTTCCCAGAATTTTCTATATTTCTGAAAACATAGCCTAAATTTTGTGATTTAAAAAATGAAAAAAAAAAAAAAAGGCTCTGAACTGAATAGATTGCTTTAGTATTTCTTTTAATTCTATATTTATAAAAATATGTATTTTATTTTAACTGTGCAACTTTAAATAAACAACATTATTGTGGAATATAACAGTTTTTATTCTTTAGACATTTAATAACTTTTATATGCAAAGAGTGGTATTTATGTTTACTATACAATTTAATGATTTGATAAAAGTTTTATTTTGATATTATGTCTATTGCTTTCTTCCAATATTAGATAATTTAAATAGTAAACCTCCATGCCGTAAAGCAAAGGAAATACGAAAAGAAAGAAAATTACAAAAGTTACTAAAGAAGGGACTGCCTGAAGAAGAAGCTTCTTCATCATTTAAGGTATGTTTTTACTCAAATAATTTTGGTACATTTTTTGTTATTGAAATAGTCAGTCCTTTTACAATTGTTGAAAACATAATGAAATATAAAAATGCATAAATACTCTTGAAGCAAAATAATATTCATAAGCATTTTCACTCTCAATATAAAATTATTTATTTGTTATGTAAATTTTTTCCATTATATATAAAAAATTTATGCTCTTTGCATATATTTGTGATAAATATATGCCAAAAGTGTAAATTGATAATGTTAATCTTATGAGCAGTATGAAGTTCCATTCTAAATTACAAACTTAGTATGCTTTGTGTTAAATCAAAAGCCCTCGTCTGAATAATCTATGAAAATATTTGCTCATTAAATTTTTATTCCATATTATAATAATATTCATAAAGTTTCTTCCTGTATATTTCTGAAGAAATCACTAGAATGGCAGTAAATGTAAGTAAATGCCACATTTGAAGAAGTTTATATTTATTTATGTTTTTGTAGTAAATGTATATTCACTTTACAAATCTGAAGTTTTTGTCAGATCTGGATGCAACTTTACACATATATCTTTTAATGAGATCATTTTTACTGAGAGGAGAATCACTATAAAATTGTGTCCAAATTTAATTAAAATTTCTGTTAATTGAAAATTTTATAGGATTTGAATGTTTTTCTATGACAGCTTCTGGGAAATTTAATTATGTTTTTAAATTTTAGTTTAAAATTGAAAAAAAATTTTTTTTTAATTGATTGCACTATTTCTTTCTGATGTTTAACATTTTTTTCAGCCAAAGACAAATGAACCTAAAAGCATTGAAGATTTCCTTAATGAACCTTTACCTCCAAAACCTGCTCATAAATTAGAGGTTTGTATTTCAGTGTGTTAGTATAAAAGATAAGTTGTTCTATTGTTTTAAGTATTGTATAGAATTATTCTATTCAAAAGCACTCATGTTATTAAATTAAATACCATTGATTGAACTATATTCCAGTTTATTTATCTTCTTTTGAAAGAATCAATAATCTGATTTAAAATAGTAACTTTATGTAATATTGATTTGTAAGATAGAATCAGTGTGTTTGTTACTGAAATTTGATAACTGGCTTTTTTAGAAATGAAAGTGCATAAAGTTCTATTTGTTAAAAACTTTCACTGAATCATTTCATGTAAATGTATATTCATAATATAATATGTTTTTTTTTTCAATAACTTTTCAAATTTATTTAGCTTTTTCATATCCAAAAATATATTCCCATGTTATTTTTGTATGAGATGATGATGCTTAATTGAATTATACATTTACTGTTGAATTAATACTGTATATTATCATATTGTACATAAGCTCTTGCACTTTCTTTTCTCTTCTTGTCATTTGAATTTTATTAACTTATAATTCACTTAAATTTGATTCATTCATTAATTTAAATTTGGAGATGCATACTATTGTTATTGTTGAAGGTTAGATTATACTGCACTAGCTGTTATCTTTCTTATTTTATGCACCTATTTATATTTGTTTTCAATATTTCATTTAAATAGCCTTGTCTAAACTGGAAAGTGTTTTGAAGGCAGTGTAATTTTGCTTTCAGTTTCGATTGGTCTCATCAAGGTCTGACAATCCACTATTTTGTAATCATTTCGAAGAATCATACAGTGTTTATAAAAAATATCAGATGACTATACACGAGGATCCAGCTGAGAAAGTTACATCCAAACAGTTCAAACGTTTTTTGGTGAATAATCCTTTTCAGGTAAAACTTTTGATTCCTGAAAGTAATGCATGTAGATGCACCTGAAAGTATATGCAAAGTCTCAATTTCTTTTTTTTCTTTACTTTCAAAATAATATGGTTATTTTCCTAATTTCCAGGATGCTAAGATTGAAAATATGAGTAGTTCAGTAGTTAGTATCTGTTAGAATTGAATCAGTTGTTAAATAAAAGACTAATATTTGAAACATAATTCTTTGTTGTAACTTCTGTTGTCCTTTTATTCTATTTTGTGTGTATGTGTGTGTGACAATGGTTTGATATGATTGAAATCGGAATAATGCTATGTTTAATTGAATGTATAAAAGGTATTTTGTTTTCTGGTTTTGGACATTTTGGATTCCTACTATCACTAGGGCTATCACCCCCCCCTCAGTAATAGAAATGTGGCTATGAGTGGGAATTAGCATAGATTTTCATTCTGTGGTGTTAAAATAAGTGTAATTTTGTGTGTGTGTGTGTTGATGAGTAAATGTAATTTTGCATGTACTTTTAAAAGCATGTTATTCATCTCACGATTCATTTTTAATCTTTATCTAGATAAAATTATTCATAAATTTCATGGAGATCTGGGAAGGGCTGTTTTTCCTTTTGTTGGGATTTAAAGTCTGGTATTTTGATCATCAAGTTTATTTAAGCTTGTTTTATTGTATTTATTGGACATTAAAATAAGCTTTACATCAGAATATACTGCTCCTCCCCTTCAACATCTTATTACAATGACCACTTTTTAAGTGAATAGAAAGATTGTAAAAAATAGATATTTTCAAGTGTGTCATTATTGATGCAAGTTTAAGATATTAAAAATAGAATTACAAATGGAAATTATCATCCCTTAAATTCTAAACAGAGCACCCTACATAAAATTTTCAATGATTTGCAGTTCCACATTGTTATATGTATTAACTTGGCCATTTGAAAACTTTCCAGTTTAGATTGGGTTTTTCTTTTTCTTTTAATTAATTTAAAAGTTCATATTTTCATTTATTCAGTTACGACTTATACGATCTCATCCAAAATCAAAAGAATTTCTCTCTACTTATGATGAATCACATAAACTTTATGTAAAATATCAAATGGCCATACATCATGATGCAGAAGAGGATTGTGATAAAGAAAGTTATGACATGTTTCTGGTTGAGAGTCTTTTTGAGGTATAGTTTTCTTACTTTTTGATGAATTTACTTATTAATAAAAGGATTTATTGTTTTATTTTGTTCATTTATATCTTCATGGAGGTATAATATCTGAAATTTAAAGATAAATAATCTATCTTTTAAAACTATTATTTTTTTGCATATATTTTTCAGAAGGTGATTAAAATTTATGCATAGATTTTTTTTTATAAATATATTTATCATTGAGGAAGAATCTATGTGAAACTATTTTTATCCATTTATTAGGTTATTGTGAGATGATAATAGGCGAATTGGTTGATTTTCTTTGAAAATATTCGTAATTTTGGATCTCAGTTAAATCTTTTATCCATAACATAATAATCTTGATTTCCACAGTAAATTAAACTTGTTAAAACTGCATTTAAAAAATGATTTTAGACTTAGTTTCTGTTTATTGTGTATATGCTCTTTCTTAAGGCAGTCAAGTATGATGGCATTATAACCCTGTTAGAACAGAGAGAGCTATCTGCTATTCTGTCTTCTAATTGAAAGCTAACTTTCACAGTATTGCATTTCTCTTTCTTATTCTCAATTTAAATTGCACATTTTTTTTCTTTTTTAAACTATTATAATTTAATATTCTAAAGTTAAAACACTTTCAACAATTGGAATAAATTATTGTTAATAAATTAAAATGATAAATAATTGATGAAACAAAAATGGTGTATTTGTATTTCAACAAAAAGAAAATATTTTTGAATATTTTGCTAAAAAATATTTTATTTTTTAACTTGTCAAAATTTTGTAAAAAAAATTACATAACTACTAAGTTAGTTTTTATTAAAAAGTTCATATTTTAAATTTTAGTGATGTGAAATTTATTTTCATGCAAAATTATTTTTGGAAGTCACGGAAAAAATATCAACTTTTTAATGTTAATGTTATATTTTTAATTCATAAAAATTAACATTAACATTATAAAGTTTAAAAAAATCCCTCAAAGTTTTAATTTGATTTCAAAAGCAAATTTTTACCTTTCAATTTGTATTTTTATTACATTTCTTTGCCTTAGGTCAGATAGCTTTATTAACAAACAGCAAAAGAATAAACAAAATTTTATTACTTCTGGAAAAATAAACTTAGTTACATATTGTAACCCAAACTGAATTATAAAAATGTTCATTAGTCAGAATTAGATGCTCAAATAACTAAATTTACTTGTGATACATATTCAGAAAACTGTGCCTGACTACATATTGTCAATAAGTTACTAAAACTTCAATGTAAAAAAGTATAGAATATTCTGTAAATATTGTAATTTTATAATTACCTTCTATAAAAGTTTTCAAATTATAAAATAAATATTCAATTTTTATGATACAAATTAAGAAACTTATTATTATTATTATTTGTCTTTTTTGGATCTGTTTATCTACCATTTATATCTATACATAAAGAAAAAAAAATTAATAGCTGTTTCTGACAGCTGTGTTTTTCTGCTAATAAAATCCAGTAAAAATTGCTCCAAAAAATACTTAGGTTTTATTTTCAGAGAAAATATGTTTTCACAAGCACATTTAGCATTTATTAATTGGAAAGAAATTCATTTTGTATATTTTAAAGCTGCTAACTATCTGATGTCGTGATGCTGTAATTTCTTTTATTGATATATCTAACTGTGATGCCAACGAAATAATACAAAGTTGAATATAAACTCTGTAAATAATGAAATAAGAAGTCTCCGTCACCCATCTGTTCTCAGAAAAGGATTCCATTCTCTGATGCAGTCCATTAACACATTCAGAGTAATGATTCCCAATGTGATTTGCTTTTATCATTTTCGTAATTAGTCTATAAAAATTATTTACATTTTTTATCCACTTAAAGATCTGACTTCTTTTTGCAGAAATTAGTGAAATTCTTATCCCAAATTGAGTCGTATAATTCCTCTCTTGTACTCGTTGGGTAGACTTTTTTTTTTTTTTTTTTTGCTTACAAGTTTATTAAGATAAAAATATTGTACTATTGAATACTGAATATTCAACTACTTGTAGCCATCTTTTTATTAATTAGATATGCCCAAATCATGTATTTATGTTTCTGTCCGTCATTCATCCATTAACATCATACTCACAGGCCTAATCCTAAATAGTCTTTTTTAGCAATAGGGCTGCCATTGTAAGCATCTTTAAAGAAGGATTTT
>JAOUZG010000678.1:5785053-5821480 GCA_026289955.1 Argiope argentata | reverse complement strand
GGATAGAATGCTCAACATAAATTATCTTGATTTTAAATTGTAACTTTTTAAAATGTGAGATTTAAAGTGTGATAAATGAATACTAGTAACTAAATTTTTTGTATATAAATGATTTACATACATTACTTGATTGGAATACATTATAATTTAAATAATTAATGAATCACATTAATTTTTTCCCTTTATTTCATGCACCGCTTTTCTTATCTATTATCTCTAACAATATGCTTGGATTCACAATATATATATATATATATATATATATATATATGAATGATTTCATAAGATTATTTGGTTAAAATTAAGCAAAAAATTGAAAATAAACACACGTTTTAACACTTGAGCAACATTTTTATAAATTAAATATGTTTAGAACATTTTAATTGCTAAAGGCTATAATATATATACATATACTGTTTATAATTCAGATAATTTCTTCCATTTTGTGCCAGTTTATAAACTTTTTCATATATATAATTAATTTGAAAATTTTAATGTTCTATTTCATTTTTAGAAGCCAGAAGCCAGTTCATCATCAGCAGAACCATCTTTTGGCTCATATCATCAACAGTACTGGCTTGATGGTAAATTAATTGCAGTTGGTGTCTTAGATATTTTGCCTTATTGTTTGTCATCTGTTTACTTTTACTATGATCCTGATTACAGTTTCCTTTCTCTTGGAACATATGCTGCTTTGAGGTAAATGCACTCAATATTTTATAAATGTTTACTTTTTAATTTATTATTGCCATTTTTTTTCTTCTGTAATACATATTGTTACAAGCGGGCGAGCGGCACGAAAACTCGCCAAAGATGGCGACGTTTGGCGAGGAGCCTCGCGCCAGCTTGATTGGTTTGGCGAAAGGAATAGTCTAGTAGCCGCTAGATTGTGCGCGTTGTTTTGAGAATTGTTTGAGAGTTGTTTTGAGACTATTCCTTTCGCCAAACCAATCAAGCTGGTGCGAGGCTTCACGCCAAAAGTCGCCATCTTTGGCGAGTTTTCGTGCCGCTCGCCCACTTGTAACAATATAATAATTCAGACTGTTGAGCAATTTTTAATTTTTAAAAAAAGATTTTTAAACCTCTAGTCCTCACCAGTGCAACTTGAAAATTATTAGGCTTCCTTAGTCTGTTTTTATATTTTAATCTTAAATATAGCAGCTATTAACAATCACTCACTTGCAGACAGATATATACACTCACATACAAAGTTGTGTTTATTTTCTTTACAATGTGTGTATATGTACAGTAATTGAAGTAATGATGAAAGTTGTAGAATAAATGTTATTAAAAACTGCAAAAAAATAGAAGAAAAAGACTAGTGAGAAAATTCTATTAGTGATTGGAATTAAAAAATATGCTGAAAGTACAAATAGAGGGAATAATATGTAATGTATTATGTTTGTTGTATTTAATTTCTAAAAATTATATTTTATTTTCCAGAGAAATTGCCTTCACACGCGAGCTTAATAAAATATATCCTGATCTGCAATATTATTACATGGGTTACTATATACACTCCTGCATCAAAATGAGATACAAAGTAAGTGAGAATTAGAATTTCATTATAATTTACAAACTTTAAGAAATTGTAATGGTGGTTTTATTTGTGATATACTGAAACTTTGGTTTTAGTGAACTTTACTTAAAAATCAACAGAAAAAAAGAAAAATTTTTAACATTAAATGAATAATAAAATGAAAGTGGAATAAATAAGTATTTTTATTCCACATTCAAAACATTATGCAATAAATTCATTTTATATATTTTGTCAGTTTCTCTCACTATAAACTGTGACTTATTTTTAACAAGTTATTTTGAGGCATTTTTTAAATCATTTTATAAAATTCTTTGATTTATAGTTGTATAGGCAGGTTTATCTCACAAGAAACTATACTCTGCTCCACCCTAACTGGGCAGTACTGTAAAAGGTAGAAAATGTGACACTGCATTAAGAAGAGTTCCACATCAATTTTGACTTTAAAATAACTGAAATGTTCAGAAATTTATCAAATAAACCATAAATTAGAGAAATCACTTTTTTATTAGCATGTATTTAAAATTCTTAAATTAAAAAGACTTATCTGTTAAGTATTTTTAAATAAAACCAAACAATTGACATAATATATCCACTTTGGTTAGAACCGGTCTTCAAGGTCAAAAATTTGGTGTGCTTTTCTTGTTCATCCCCACCAATTTGGCTTCATTTAGTTCATAACCGTTAACATCAATCATACTTTTTTATTCTCCCTTTTTTACCAGTTTATATTTTTGATGCTGTTAATCACACTAATAATTATTAGTTTAGATTATTGAATATTTATTCAAGTCACTTTTTTCTATTCACTTCTTAAAATGTCAGAAAAAGTATTACCTTCGATTAGGCTGTATACACCTTCAAGATGAGCGAAACCAATAAAAAGTGCAGTGTGCAGAAACATGTTAAATGTTTATTTTCGACTACGAAAGAAAAACCTCAAAATTTTGCCATTAAAATTGTGGAGAAAGCTTTTTGCATTTTACAGCTCTATCACAAAGAAGTTTTCCCTTTGAAAAAATAAACAAAAACATCAAATCATTTTAGTACCTCTGGAAAGTAGTGACCAGGCTTTCACATTCAAGGCTTGTAAAATATGATGGTTTTAAATTATCCCATATTCAATGAAAAATCCAATAATTTTTTTCGTAGAAATGAGATTCCAACATTAGATAAAGTTTTAAAAGATGTGAATGATGATAGAGATATTTTTATAAAAAACTTAGCCAAAAAAGCTTTACAATTTTTGATTATTAAAATTATAATGATAATTATAAGATTTATTTATAATGATTTATTAAAATAATATATTAATAACATTGATAAAATAATAAAAATGAAGAAAGAATTAATTGTCTGATTTAAAATGATAATAAAGTTAATATATATTTATTATTTGGCAAAAAAAAATATAATTGTGAGATAAAGTTTTGCCAATGATCTGCATTTCTAGTAACTTTGTATCTTTAAGCAACCCAATTTCTTCGATAACGACTGCAATTCGGCATGTGTAGAATATACTGTACTGCCAAGTTAAGGGGTAACAAAGTATAATATACATTTTCTTTTATTATGATCTATAGAATTACTTTTCTGAAGATAACATTTTATTATAATGGTATTTGTTACCATGTTAGTTTTTCTTTTCCCAATCTTCATTTTGTTAATTTGGATGTGCATTTTTTTTCTTTCAAAATGTAAATAAGTTTTATGATATAATTTGAAATATTTGCTTAGATATTCAAAATTTAAATTGTTTTTAAAGTATTTTTTACCTTTTTTTATCAACTTGAATGGAAACCAAACTTAATAAATTATTTTTAATGAGTTCTCTAATATCCTGAAAGTAAAGAAATTTTGAAATAAAAAAAAATTAAAGAAAAGAAACTTTATATAATTTGGTGTCCAGAATCTTGTTAGTCAAATAGGGTTTTAAGCTAAGATAAGGGATTAGAGAAATGTACTGATGGGAATTGATATATTTTTAGTCTAATTCAGTATGAATAGTAGTTGGAAAATATGTAATGATATTTGTTTCTATAGTCTATCCTTGTTTTTCTAGGGACAATATGTACCATCGTTTTTACTTTGTCCAGAAACATACATTTTTCAACCTATAGAAAAGTGCAAGCCTTTATTGGACGTTTCCAAGTATCATCGACTGGAAGAAGATGCAACAAAAGGTTAATTTTTCTTCATTTGTGTTAACTTTTTTTTTACTGTTATTATTACTGATGAGAAATCAGATGAACATTGTTAACATATCTGTGATTAGGTTAATTAAGATACTAGCAAAATTCACATTGCTCAAGATATCATGAATTTCATGAAAATCAAAAGTGTAACAACTCAATATAAAGCTATGAAGATGAAGTAAAAATTAATTTGTGTGCTGTATATATAAATATAATATGTGAATACTTTTGTAAACATTAGGCTGATAATAAGACAAAATTAAATTTAAAATTCAGTTTATTTTTCCATTGGAGGACATGATTTACTCACTGGGATTGTCAGTGCAATGCTTCTATTTGCACTGACATATTAGAGAAAAAATCTGTGAAATCTTTCATTTAGTGCTTTTACTGAAAGAGCTTAGAGGGATTATTATAATATGTATTTGTTAAGAAAAGAGAATCTTACTTGCCATTGGAAGAAAAGCTATGGGTATATCTGTTTTTTGTGTGCTTGTTAAAAATAATTAAATTAAAAAAAAAAGTCTGATTTCGATCAGGAAATAAGAGAAATTTTAGAATAAAAAAAGTATTTTAAGATGAGAAAAATCGGAAATTATCTGCATTTAAATTAGATTAAGAAATATCAGTACATATATATTTTCAATGTTATCACCTTGGGAATTGCAGGCAATACAAACCCAAATAAGTAACTCTAAATTAACGGCACCATACTGGAAAAATAAAACTAAACAAATGATAAAGGAAATGAAATTAGAAGGCTACCTGCAAAAATCGTATTAAAATTATACGATTCTTCATTTCTTAATTTAGCTCCTTGCAAGATCAGCAAAAAGAAATTTAATTTTTCCCTTCAGATCCATGTTTTCTTTTTCTTATTGAGTTTCTCTTAAGATACCCTTTAAATTTGTTAATTACTCATTGAATTTTTCATTACGATATTCTTTAAATTCATTCTAAATATAGGAAGTTGAAAATCAATAAAAAGAGATGTTTTGATTGTTCTTATTTTAGAATGGAGATGAAGGTTTGAATAATGACCTAAATTTTTTAGAAAGATAATATAATAATTAGAATATTAAACATATAAGTTTTAGTTTTTTAATTCATTTCAGAGTACTTACTTTTCTTTTTATTCTTGCTATTATTTGAACATTTCACAAAATTCAGTGTTCTGCATTAAAGTACAAAGCTAATTTCTGTAGTATAAGAATTGTTTGTTTGTTCTATTTGATAGTGTTCTAACTCTCCCTCCTTCCCCAGTTATTGAATGTAATTTTATTGCCAAACATAAACAAAAAAAAAAAAAAGATGCCATTCAAAATAATGCAGAATAGTAAATAAAAATTTCTGTATTTAATTTTAAAATTTGGCATTTATAATTTCTTAAATGAAAAGTATATAATAAGCATCCATTATGCAAGGTGTTAATGCGGTGATTTGCCATTAGCATAGTATCATAATATAAATATGACTCCATGTAAGTTGCTATTATACACTTTTGTATTATTTTAAAAATTCACCAACTGTTATAGTATAAATTTTCACAAGTGTTATCAAATCAATGACTTTTTATTCTGATGGTAAATAAATAAGCCTTTTTCAATGATATCTGTGGACGATAAGCTTTAAAATGTATAAAAATGAGTTTTAAATTTTCTTTAAATTTATTTTCATGCCTTTTATTTTCTTAAACAGGAATATTAATCATAAATAATAATTAATAAGCAATAATATAATTTTCAAAATAATTGAGTTCAAGATTATGATAAATTTTCCGAGTTTTAAATGTCCTTTAATCTTAATAACAGTTTGTCTCTTTTTTTCTATTAGCAATAATATATGGACGGATGAAATTTATTATGTTGTAGATTTATATCAAATGCTGGATGAAATCAATTAACCTGGAATTTGATCTATTTTTATTTATAAATGTGTGCATATTTAAAAATACTTATAAAAAATTGTAAGAGCAAAGTGGTTAGAATTTAAAGAGCTGATTATCAGAATTTTAGATCTTTATCACATTTTGTATCAAATCTGTTTTTCAGTATGTAAATTCGTATGAATATTGATGTGATAATTCAGAAAATGCAAGGACTGAGATAAATGAAGCTTGATGTATAATCTTGTAACCAAAATTATAGATATGTATTGAATTTTGAATTCAATCAATGAAAAATGTGTTAAAAATGCATACAGTAAAACTTGTTTTTGTGTGGTCTTTTTCTATGCAATTTTTTTATATGCGCTTTTTTTGTGCAGTATATTTTAAGGTGGCATATAGGACTCAGGCACTATGAAAGCAGCTAATTATCTCTTATTAGTGTATATAAGCATGTTGTAAACGAATTATGAATATGTATTCTTCTTGAAGGCATGTGTCTGATCTTCGCTTTGCCTATATCGGGGCGGGTTTTGTATTATTTAAGCTTAATAAAATTATTCATTGCACTTCTAAAGGAAATATAACACCAATTTTACTAAATGTAACATTTTAGCCATTTTAATTGTACCTTTAATGAATAAAAAAGATATTCGTAAATCGATTGATAATTGAAGAGGCCCAGAAGTATATATAAAATATACGGTATAAAAGTATAAGACAAACATTATATTACAACTTTGCATAATATGCATCTCATAATATTCGTTTTGACAGTTAATACACATCTGTGGTAACTTTGGGGCATTTTGTAAATAATTTATGTGTTTTTTAAGTGCAACTTTTTTTGTGCGGTCCCTATCCACTGTACAAAAACAGGTTTTACTGTACTCAGTTTTCATCATTATCTTAAAATGCACAAAATGTACTGACCTGTGTATCTATAATCTTAAGACAAAAAGGAGAGGAGGACATTGCCACATTGTCAATCTTCTTCTTTGTCTCTGATATAAAGCTCAATAAAAATCTGATTACTTGTGGCCTTATGTAAGATCCATAATTTTCTTTTGGGAAATGGCATTACCAGATTGGGTCTGTGAAAAAGTTTTAAAGAAACTGTGAGCACTAAACTTATTAACTGTGTTTTTTCTTTACATTTTATTGCAGAAGATGTAAATGGTGTAGTGAATCTGAATGAAGTCCTTATTCTATATGACAAGACATCAATGAATTATCCAGTCTATAAAAATATAAACAAGGAGGCAGATGATGAAGATGAAGTACTAGAGTATGCCAAATTTGTTGGAAGGAAATGCTACCAAAAAATGTTATTGTACCGAGATTCATAATTTTTGTACAAATTTTTTTTATTTTGTTTCGATACAAATGTCTTTTTTATGATTGTTATCTGATAAAATGTATAGATATCATATTTAATACCATGTTATCTCTTTATTACTCATGAAAAAAAATTATTAAAGCAGTTTTGAACTTTTAATTTGTGTAAAGTAAAATTTTTCTTGCTGCAGTGTTGCAGATTTGGGGGAAATACATACACATTTCTTGACTGTGATACTCAGTTTGCAAACAATGGAAATTTTTAGAAACCATTGGGGTTTTTTTGTCAATTTTTTTAAACCTTAAGATATTCATTACAAAAATGTTAAATGTCTTTTTGTTGTGATTGATATAAATGTTATTTTTTGTGTTTATGGTTTCTGAACTGTATTTAACTTTTTAATTTTAAATTAACATTTTGAAAATTATTTCTGAAAAATTTGCTTCCTTACTTATACGGAAAAAATTATCTTAAGATTAAAAGATTTATAAAGTATTATTAAAGAGTAGTGTGAGAATATCTAAAATAAATTATTAATTTTAGGAACTTCACTCCACCTAATAACTGATTGTTATGTATACGTCTTTACCTTGTTGTTAAGCACTAATGTTGCAATTGCATGTTTAATTAGTTAATTTAATAGTAAAATTTTTTTCTTTAAAGCATTACGGTTTCACTACTTCAAATAGGGGGAAAAAGGCAGGGAAAAACACTCCCCCCTTAAACTGCTCTCTGATTTATTAATTTTGCTGCACATTTTCAAATTTAACAGAATATGATGGAAGAAATGGAAATCCTGGAATTGAAATGTCACTTCTAGCCATGATACCATTTATAATCATCATGTTCAGAAAATAATTCATATTTAAATTGTTGGTGCATTTTATGAATACATAATCTAAATTTTTAAAAATTACTCGGTTTCATTTCTGAATTCATTCAGTATGTGTATTCACTAAATGTGTTGAAGCTTATATTATTACGTAATCTTGTTTAAATTTCCTCATTCATTTTATATTTTGATACTAAAATAAACTCAACAATGAGTAAGTTCAGTCATTTAACATTTAAGCATTAAACATAAATTATCCCGTTTCTTGCTTTAATTATTTCTACATTATGTTTATTTTTATGTGAGAATTCTTGAAAATTTTATATTGAAATGTAGAAATTGTATGCAAGTTATTGGTTATAAATGTGTTCCAATTTGAAAAGCTATGTAATTATAAATATTAAAAAAGAAAAGTTATCAAAATATATTTCCTTTTCCTTTTTATAAATTACATAAGTAGTTTGGAACTCTCTTATAATAATGGTGGAAATTGATTTTGCTTTGCTTTTTTTAAAACAAAATTTAAACATTAAATAAGCACAGACTATATCACGGGAAAATGAATTTATTTCATTTATGTCTATATTCTTCAAAAAAGGAATTTACGATCAAATTTCAATCTGTTGGTTGAAAGAGCAAAAAATTTGAAATAAGAGACCGCTGTTTCACC
Source organism: Argiope argentata (assembly GCA_026289955.1). Lineage (NCBI taxonomy): Eukaryota > Metazoa > Arthropoda > Arachnida > Araneae > Araneidae > Argiope > Argiope argentata. The sequence continues at coordinate 5,813,022 of JAOUZG010000678.1, read as the reverse complement.
ATTTACAAGTATAAATGCAGATATTTGAAATTAGAAATATTTTCCTTGAAAAAACGATTTAAAATGTTTCTTTGAAGAATGATTTTTTAGAAACTAAGAATTATATATTTCTCCATCATAATGATTAAGGATCACCAATCAAGTAGATGTTGTTTGTGTTTTTATTATTTAATTATTTTTCTTCTAAATATTTCATCTAAGATTATCTTGTAATTATTTACTCAACAAACTACATTATAAAATGTAATATTTTGTATCCCCTTCCTCCCCCCAAAATCAATTTTAATCTGACTTTTAAAAAGGAACAAAGATTTTTTTTTTAAAGTATGCCTTTGAAATTGCCACTATTTAAGATTTTATTATGATTACAACCTTTTTAAATTCATTTTTTTTATGCATGGGTATTTAAATAATTATTTTATGAAGTATGGGTATGTGGTAATGTCACTAATTGGAGTATATTTTTAATGATGTTTCGCTGTGATAGTATACCAATGAAATATATATGCACCTATTAATGTTTCTCTTGTAAATATGTTTCAAATATCTACTTATTTGACACTATTCTCCATCAGTGAGTGTTAATAAAAAAATGAAAGAAAATCGTTTTTGTTTCATTAATTAGAATTTTTAAGAAGCCTTATTGTACCTTTTGTGGTGGTTATTCCTATGTCTAGGTAGCTAGAAAATGTCAACTAGTAGATTAAACAATATTGGCCTAACTGCATTTGCAATAATAATAATAATAATTCTGTAAGTTACAAAATATTATGACTAGAATGGGTATTTGTATTGAATATTAAAGAATATACGATGAAAAACCATTAATAATGTATTGGAATATGAATTATTCAATTCATTTGTTACATTTATTCTACTAAGCAGGTTCAGTGAAACAATTTTTAATGGTCTGTCTGAGGTTTGTTTCTTTATTATCTATAATAATAAATGCTTATATTTGTTATTAAAAAATCATTTGCTAATAATTTGGTTTGATTTTACAAAAAAAATTTAGAATTAGAATAACTTTTTCTATGATATTTATATTTATTAAACTAAAATGAACTTTTATGTTAAGTTGAGAATTTATTGTAAAATTAAATGACTAGTTGTTTAGTGTTGTCAAATAATATGGCAGATTTAATAAAATTGCTTAAATCTGTACTACCACTGTGTGTATGCAAATTTTTATGGAGAAATCTTTATATCATGTAAATTTAATGTAACAAAATATGCAATACTCTTTTGTTATACCTACAACTGTTGGAAATGTCAGTGCAATTATCGGACTTGTTCTAATTCAAAAAAATGTGTGCTAAAAGTGTCAAAACAGTTGCTGTCAGTTAAATATTTTCTTAAAATGAAAATAATCTATTGCATTCGATATTTCTACTCATTTTTGTTTCATTTTTTCCTCTCAGCATGTAAAAATCTACCTCTTTTGCCACTTTTTAAAATTTTCTTTTCATATCTTGCATTTCTTCAACATTTTTCTTGTTTATTTTACATCTTTTTCATGACTTTTACTGGAAATGTCTGAAAATTTTAGCAATTATACAATAAATACATATTCTAACCTTGATGTCTTTATTCAAAGCCTTGATTTAAATTAGCTCAGTTGAACATACTTAAATTGTTAATAAAAGGCTTGTCTCATTAAATGAGCATTTGAATTAAAGTGAAACTTCTATAGTAGACATCAGATACAACTAATCATTCTTCTTATTTATTTATTTTTGTATTAAAAATTATTCTTTCTTTATTTATCATTTTAAATATAAGAGCTGGATGTTTTTGAATTATTGTGGATAAAATTTTGTTCAAGTGGCTCAGATTTTCCATGAATGGAACAAAAACTGTAATTTTGTACTTACTTTGTTTAAAGTAATCAAATTTTTCTTGAATGAAACCAGAGCTTTAATTTTATTTTTATATTGTTAATCTACAGAAGCACTAAGTTATTTCATTTGAATTATTGAATTTATAACTGGCATTGTTAGGTACATACAGTCTTATTTAAACTTTCATTTTCATGATTATAAAATAGCTATCGTAATCTTTTCCAAATTCTGTTCATGTAAGTTGTGTCTAACCCTAATTTGCTACACCAAATAGAATTGTTCGAATAACAGAATGATTTTACATGATCTTCAGCCTTAATTTCTTTTTATATTTGTTATTATAAAATATTAAGGGAATCATGTTAAGTTAAAAACCTCTGTATTAGCATGTGTGGTTGCTAATTTTGATTGAATTTCATTAATTTTTTTGTTTGTTGCTGGGCATTACTTTGCTGTTATTCTCGTGTTCCACTTTACAATGGAAGTTGGGGTGCAGTAGCTTCTGAGGTTATAGACTCCGAGGGCAGAAGTTTGACTTCTAGCCCACACACATCACAAACTCTTATTATAGGTTGGACTTCATTCATGCATTTCATTCATCCATCCACAGATCATAATTTAAGGTCTGATTAGACAGAGAACCTCTGATCTAGTACCCCCAGTGGTATTACTCTTGACATAGAGGACTTCATAAATTATCTCTTGCATTATGCTTTTTGCCTCTTTGTAATATCTATATAGTATGGCATGGAAATTTTAGAGAAGAGACACTGTGAAGTATTGTCCTCATCATCTGACCCTAGTTCAAAATTATGATATTTACTTAAAACAGCTCTTGCGTTGTTTCAAAATGAAATTTCTGGACAACTAAAATAATTCATTTTCAGTTTTTCCATACTTTTTTAAAAAATAAAATCTATAATGGAAGTTTTATTTTTAACAATCAGAGTCAGGATGAAGTGAAATTACTTTTCAAATTTCTCTCCTCTTTTAAGAAAGATTTTGTCTTACATGACATATTCTATTCAAATACATTATAGAATTTTTTGGGTTCAAATATATTAATATATCTGGGCAAAATTGTATTTTTTAAAGTTATGTAATAAATGTTTATGGAAGTTGAATTTAAACCTTCTAGTGTTCGTGCATTGTTTTATTAAAGAAAATGCTTTTGTTTTAATTAATGTAAATTTGAGGTAGAATCACTGATTGAAATATAGTAAAATTTCAACTGTTTAAAAAATATACTGTTAATTTTAAAACAAGAAAAGAAACTTAGAGCTTTTATTCATAAAAAAAATTGCATTTTATGAACATTAATATAGGAGCTTAGGGTTTTTGCATGTATTTACTGATTAGTTGAATCAGTTCAGCATTCGCTTTGATGTAAATTTCTATGTGATGTATTTCGTCAAAAACTCACTAGATTATTTCAACAAATTTTATTGTAACTGTACAAAGAAATTTATTGGTATGAATCCCTGGAATCATGCATGCCACTATTATATAGATTGATAATTGTATATATTACGTAATATGTAATGCACTAAATTGTTTTATGTCAATGATTGTAATATATATTGATTAAAGACTTTTTGTTCTAGAATTTTTTAATTATTCTTTTAAAAATTTTTAATAAATTGCTATATTTGTAGGCATTTATGATATTTTTTATTTGCAATTTTAGACGTTTGGGAAATTTTAATTGAACACTTTTGCTTAGCTTTAGAAGTTTCATAGAAAGAGATAATTATTAAATTTTAAATGTTACATTTGTAATGATCTATGAAATATGTTATGGGCAATGTATTATAAAAAAAAATTCTACAATGCATATATATAATATAAATTTTTGCATTGAGTGGCCAAAAAATGAAATTTTCAGACTTTTAACTTTAATTTATTTCTCACCGTGACGCCTGTTATGTTCAGAGAAAAGGCGGTAAAAGATGCGTCAGTCTTCATTGTGATATAAAGTTAAGAAATTTTCTCCTCTTGCGTTTTGGGTTCTTATGGGTATTTCTTTACCACATATCGATTTAGGCAAAGAAGTCTCAGGTATCTTTAAATTAATATCGTAAGCAAGTATTAAAAATTTTATATCCCTTCGTTTGGAACGTGAGAAATTGAGAATTTTCTTGCGTGCGTATTATAAATGATTAAATTTTTTTAAAATTAGGAATTTGGATCAAGAAATAAGTGAACATTTTAAAATGAAATGAATATGGACTAATTTAAGATAAATATTTGGAAATTAATTAAGATTTAAATTTGATTTAGAAATATCATTATACACACACACACACATGTATAATATGCATGTATTATAAGTGTAATTAAAATTCCAATGTATTTAGAAACTCATAATCGCATGTGTGTTTTAGTTTCTCTTTTTCACATATTCCTAGCCCTTTCCCTCTCCAAACAGTTCCTAACTTTCCACTCCACATCATACCAATTCGGACATGTTTGGATTGCCGTCAATCAATTGGCTTTGGCTAGGAGTGAGCGTGAAGTTGGCTTAAAAATACTCTTTATTCTTGGATGTTTAATGTGTGTGTGTGTTTTTGTACTGAATATGAATGATCTGCTTTTGAATTTTGAACTGAGCATGGGAAAAACCGGTACCTGTCCAGTGGTGGGTTTCAGGCTAGCCATTACCAGGATGAGGAGAGACGTTGGCAGGTCTCGATTAAAATCTTATTAGCTTGATTGCTTATTGAATGGATTTTTAGAGCACAAAATCTTTTATTTATAACATATTTATACTTTCTCAAGAATAGGTTGGTTGTATCCTTATATGTTTCATTAAGTCCACTTTGCTAATACATCATCTACAATGTTTGCAATGTCAGTATAATATACAATTCCTAGGCAGTTTTAGAAAAGTAGGTATAAGAATTATTCTAATAGGGAATTATAAATTCCCTATGAATTTTGTATAGTACCTGGACGTTCTACAGAATGCCTTCTAAAAACTCTGTTACGGGCAAATGCTATTTAGACAAATTACGAAAAAGATATGATAAATTTTTTATTTATCAGTGGTGTATTCTACAAAAATTTAAATGTTATTTCAAAAAATCATAAGGCCATTCAAAATCTTTATCTTTTTTTTTTTTTTAAATATGTGTAATAAAAACAAGGTTGTAAAAGTTAATGGTTTTTTTATTAAAAAAAACTAGCCGCCTTTGGCGACCAGTCGGTTCGCCAGTATTAATGCTCGCTAAAATTTTTATATAATATTTTATGTAGCTTTGTCTCATAACAGGTTTTTCCCCTAAATATTTTTAAACCAAACAAATTTTGATAATCATATAATTCATTTATTGTATTATTTTCTTCATATGATCTGTTCATTGTACTACTCATCTTTCTGTTTCTATCCGAGCAATGATTGTCCCGGGATTGATACCTTACTTAAATGGTGGAGGAAAAAGTCTAAAATTCTACGTTTTTATAGAATAATGAGATTCAAATTTTCATAAATGTAAACATACTAAACAAATAAAGATACAATTGGTTTTCAAGAGATGCGAAAGTTTAAAAACAGCTTGGAAAGTGCCGCTCTCAGAGGAAATAATGGTGACTCACACAACCCTTCTTTTCATTCTTTTTTTTTTTCTTCCCTGCCCAGACTTTATTTTGAGCAGGCATAAATTAAATATCTATACAGACTAATAATAAAAGCAACCATTTTCTTTCTTTTTTAAACATCCCGTTATCTATAAATGAAAACCAACTGACTTTGCGTATTTCTTTCTAAACAAATCATAATTTATTACTTCCTGCTATCTTACTCGGTGTGGGGGGAAGGAAAGGAAGAGTTTTGGCGAGAAAGTAAGAAAAGTGTCGTTTTAACTATTTTCCTCGCAGTTTTTCCATTTTTTCTCTCCATAAGAACCATCCTCGTGTCTTAACAAAACTATTAAACAAAAAATTAGCCGAATCGATCGAGCCGTTCTCCAGTTTTGCGCTTAGCAACGCATTTCGAGATCCATTTTTATTATAATAGATTGGAGCTTACTTGTTGCACCGAGAGAGAAAATTGTTTTATTTTGAAATTTTCATTTATGGAATTAAGTTTTAAATTGTCTTAGGACTCATACAATTGAAGAAACCTTATACCGTCCAGTTCATTGTTCTATGGATCTCCCTAATTTTTTTTGTCAGCTCCCATGAAAACTCAAATTTAAATTGAAACTGTTTAAATGATTAGGTATTAGGTCTCACGGTATTGAAACTTCATGCTTTTATTCGTTAAGTAAATTACATAGGTTTAAACAAAATCCTTCATTAGTTTTAAATCATGGAAGAAAAAACAGGCGATTAAATATTTAATGAAACAAATTTTGCTGCAACTATGCAATTTATTGTTAAAAATTGTCCAAAAAGATATTTTTTAAACATTCTCAAAAGTCAGTAAAAAAATTATGCTAAAATTAAATTGTTATTAATAAAGGGAAATTTTTTATAAATCTCAAAATGGTGTAAAATTTAGTTTTATTCTGTATTTTCGAAAAAGTCAATTGTGGTAAAATGTCAAAATTTTCTTTTCTTTTAATTAATTAGGATTATAATAACAAAATTATAAAAAAAATACGATTTTCATCTTTTGCATTATATATAAATTTAAAAGCTAAATCTCATGACCTGTCTTTAGAGCACCAATACACACACACTGAGTCTTGCATATATATAAGACTCAGTAAATTAGGAAGCTGAAGTGGGAATGAAATAAATACATAGATATTGGTTGAAAGAGAAAGTTTTATTTTTAAGAGAGCAAATTTAATGGAAAATCAATTGAAATCTTGAACAATTAAAAAAATTTAAATGAAATCTGCTATGCATACTTCAATGCATCATGTGAGAACATCATTTCTCGAACGGCCAAGCACCTCGTGCTCGTGCGAGTTAAATTGTATTTTCATTCATTTCGATTTGTTTCATTTGAATGAGTCACTTTAGTACTGCAAATGATCCAAAAAACTTTGCCCTGCATTGATTGTTTTAAAAAATATCCCATTTCCTGTTTATTTCAATTTCTTATAATCACGTGCTCTAGATGACATTTCTCTGGGTTTTATTTGCTGTAGTCATTAACTGTTGTCATTTGCTGTAGTCATTATTATTTTTAATCAGAGCTTTTGTAAATGCAATGGTAACGCGTTATTACGTGCCGATTTTCTGAGCTGATTGTGCAGATAATAAAATTTTTATTTTTCGCCCACGGATTTCATCCCAAAAATAACATCATGTTCAGACATGATAAAAAAAAAGATTAAAATGAAATCTGCTAAGCATCTTTCAATGTATCATGCCAGAGCATAATTTCTTGAACGGCAGAGCACCACGTGCTCGTGCGAGTTAAATTATATTTTTATTCATTTTAATCGTTTCGTTGAATGAGTCACTTTATCCTTGCAAACGATCAGAAAAACTTTGTCTCGCCTTTATTGTTTGAAAAAATACCGCATTTCCTATTTATTTCGTTTCATATCATCACGTGATCAAAATTACATTTTTAAAGGTTTTACTTGCTGTAGTCTTTAATTTTTTTAATCAGAGCTTTTGTAAATAGTATGGCAACACGTTATTAAAAGCTGATTTTCTGAGATGCTCGTGTAGAAATTTTTTTTTTATTTTTCAACTATCGATTTTTGTTGACACTAGAAACCTCATTCCAAAAACAATATGTTTTGTCATGATAAAAAAAAATTCTTTTTTTAATTTCGGAAAATGATAAGTGTAATTCTTTTTTCAAGCCTAAGAGGGGGAGAGGCATAACTCTCGCCACCGACTCCTCAGAAGTTCAGCCAGAAATACCGAAATTAGTGCCAAGTCTTACATGCTCTTACTGCTTTCAGCCTACAAGTTTTTGATTTAATGTAGTCGCAGTTGGTGAAAATTCATTGAACTACCCGTCAGAATAGATTACAATTTAAAAGAAAAGCACGAAGTTCTCCAATGGAAATATCTCCCCAAAGCTTTAAAATCACAATTTAAAGAAAAATTCTCTAAATTCAAAGATAAATATCTATTTTTATTTGATAAATAAAAAATAAAGATTTATTATAAATAAAAAAAATTGAAGAATTGGTGTTCTTTACGTCAACTCGTTAGACCAAGAACTATCACATTTGGCACTGATATATTTTGCAAAGTGAGAACACACACCTGCTGGATACTTTTTTTTTTTTTGAAATTTTAAGTTAAAACTTTAAGAATTAAAAATGAAGCAACATTCTGTCATTGATACATTATAACTCTTGAAAATATTATAAAACTATAAATAATTTTTAGAACATTAAAAAAAATTTCAATTGTCTTTTAAATTGTACCAACCTAATTGTCTTGTGGTTTGGTCTCAGAATTGTGATGATTTTTTTAAAAAATATATTTTTTGCATCTTTTTTGAGAGGAAGAATTTCATTGGTTGGGAGAGATTAGTGGCGATGATAATTCGAACTTTGAAACTATAGTGGATGTTGTTTATCCAATTTCCCAAACTTTTAATAAAACTACAGGGAGATGTTACGACTTCAAATTTCAGAGTGTTTTATGGTGTTAATGTCTATTTTCGATGTTGCTGTTAATAATTAATGATTTTTTGGTTCAAAATTAACATTAGATCATTGTAGTACATTTTTAAATATTTGGATTACTGGCACCTCTGGGCTAACAAATTTATGTTTTAAAATGCAGTACAAATATGATAGATGTGTACAAGTTATCTGATTTTCATATATCTGTGATAGAAACTCATTAAAGATAGGGTGAAAAAAAACTTTAAATATATCTGACATTCTATTTGTAATATCCTTATCTAATTGCTCTTCTTTTTAAAGTTTAAAAGTACATGGATAAAAGATGTTGCTGTTAATAATTCATGATTTTTTGGTTCAAAATCAACATTAGATCATTGTGGTACATTTTTAAACACTTGGATTACTGGCACCTCTGGGCTAACAAATTTATGTGTTAAAAAGAAGTACAAATATGATAGATATGTACAAGTTATCTGAGTTTGATATATCAGTGATATAAATCTATTAAAGATAGGGTGAAAACACTTTAAATATATATGAAATTCTATTTGTAATATCCTTATCTAATTGTTCCTCTTTTTAAAGTTTAAAAGTGCATATACATAGATAAAAGAAAATCTGTTAAAATATTTTCTAAAAATATTTCAAAACAGTAACGACTTTTTTTTTTATCATTTCTTCGATCAAATGTTCAATTAATACCTCTTACGGAAGTTTCCGTGATAGCATTGTCTTGTCATTTTCCCAGTCGCCATGGTAACCAGGATGAAAACGAACAGCCAGAAACTTCTGTACTTTTGTTTCATATCTACGTTCCGATCTATATTGATGAGAGACCGAAACTGCTGAGAGATCAGCTGGATTTTGAGAGGGGGCACCCCCGAACCATTTGTTCTTAATCCTCAGCTATGCTTACGGTCCAGCTTTCAGACGTAGAGAGTGTCGGCGAAGACCTTCGCAAAGTGACCATCGACTCGACCCCGAAATGGAAAGAAATTCAGAAACTGAAAACAGGGCCGACCCCTCAGGACCACAGGGGGAGTCTCCAGGTGGGCAGTGTTCTCAGCGAAGACAGCAGGAGGTTGAGTCTCTTTGCTGATGCCGAGTCCCAGTTGACCAAGATGCTGAGCGTGGATTCCGGGGATGTAGAGGAAGAGGAGAGAAAAGATGTCCGTCCGGAGGAGGTGTTCACTGACAAAGCGCGTGCCGCAATGGTGGTCATCGGTACGAAGGACATCAAAGAGGCACTGGACAGAAAGAAAGCCGTTGAAATATTCCGAAGAACCCCTGAAGCCAGAAGCGCGGCAATTTACTTTCAGCAAGCCCGATTTCTGGTGCATCAAAGCAGATACAAGGAGGCCATTGTACTTATAAACAAGGTAAGGGGGAGTTAAGGAAATGCATTGATATACCCTCTTTATAACAATTACATGATAAAACTTAATAGAGATTTGGGCTGTATAACTTTTCATCCTCTGCTAATCCTTGTCAGATTTCTCAAAATTAAATGGTTTTTATCTATTTAAATTTTATTCATATATGAACGTTAAGTAAATATTAGCCGAATTAAAAAAAAGATTAAAATGAAATCAGCCATGCCTATTTCAATGTATCATGTCAGAACATCCTTTCTTGAACGGCCAGGCACCACGTGCTCGCTCAAGTCGAATTGTATTTTTATTCATTTTAATGGTTTCGTTGAATGAGTCACTTTAATATCGCCAAAGATCCAAAAAACTTTGTCTCACCTTTATTGTTTAAAAAATATCCCGTTTCCTATTTATTTCATTTCATATAATCACGTGCTCAAAATGACATTTCTCCAGGTTTTATTTGCTGTAATCATTAACATATTTTTTAAAAAAATCAGATCTTTTGTGCAATGGCAACGCGTTATTAAAAGTTGATTTTTTGAGCTGCTCGTGCAGACAATAAAATTTTTATTTTTCACCGACGGATTTTTGTTGATTCTAAAAACCTCATCCCAAAAAGCAACATCTTGTTCCGACAAAATAATAATGACAAAAAAAATTTTGAGTGATATTCAAAGAATTGGTTCAGGATCTGGCATATAAAAATATTTTTCAATAAAATTTAAAAGTAGTTATAAGCAAACTGATTATATATATATATATATATATATATATATATATATATAAAAATAACAAGATAAAAATTTATATATATATATATAAAGAATCTAAATGCTTTGCAAGTTTTTCAGAGGAGTTAATTTGTGAGATAACCATCCAACTATTAAGAATATATGGGTTACGCAAGGGAATTGGAATCTAAATAATTCTATTACATTTCTGAAATCTAAATTTGAGTAAAGCATAGTACTCGACCCTGATAACATTTTCCTTAGCAGAACAGTGTAGTATATATCATCGACAGTCTTAATTCTCTCTTTAAAAATGCCAGAAGAGAAGTTGTAAATCATTTACTTTCAAAAGTGTTATCTATTGACTGAATATGGTAATAGCTTGATGACTGACCGCATAATAATTAAATGATAATAATTATTTATAATTTGATAAAAAAATTTGCAATTCTTTCATAAATGACGTTTTAATAGATAATATTTACATAGACATATATGCAATTTATATTTTATATCTATTTTTTAAGCCAATAATTTTTAATAAGCCCTTTTTCAATTACTATTAATTCACACTCTTCCTATACATATTTATATATCTTGTTCAAATTTCCAATCGTTTATAAAATACTGTTTATTCATCCACTCAGGTTCAAGTACATTTTTTTTAAAACTTATAGTGGATAAATTTGATGATAACACAGTTTTTTCACATATTAATTCACTAATTTTTTTATTTATTAATTGAAAACTAATTTACCAGCCTTAGTAGTAGTTCTTTATAGTAGTTGCAATTCGTAGATCGGAATAACTTGTTTGGTAGGGCGTTGGATTCGCGTCCTTTGTCTGCGAGTTCGAACCTGGTTACAAAGTTCACCGTGTCGAAAGTTATGCAACTGGGAGTACCGATTCCAAGGTGATCGTTATTCGTGTGTTCAGGGGTCCATACCATCAGACGTTACTGTACCCTTCTTTCCGTTGTAAAGCGGAGCACGAGAACAACAATCGTAATTATTTTATTAAAAGTTAATAAAATAAAAATTTTCCTTATTCCTAAATTTTTCCTAATATCCAAAGTAGGAATTGATTTTAAAAAATTGTTTTTTATATTACTTGTTTTAATGAGACTTAACAATTTGAACTTCGACTTAAAAAATGCAAAGGTTTTGTGTCATAAATTCTAGGAATTGTTTCATTTACTTCATACGTAATATTGGGAGTAGGTTTATTATTATGTCAGAACATGATATTGATTGGGGAATGAGGTTTTCTGGATTCAACGAAAATCCATAGGCAAAAAATAAAAATTTTATTATCTGCACGAGCATCTCAAAAGATCAGCTTTTAGTAACGCGTTGCCATTACATTCACAAAAGCTCTGATTAAAAAAAGTAGTTATAGGAAATGAAATAAATAGGAAATGTGATATTATTTTAAAACAATCAATGCGAAACAAACTTTTTTATGATCGTTTGCAGTACTAAAGCGACTCATTCAATGAAACGATCTAAATGAATAAAAATGTAATTCAGCTTGCACGAGCACGTGATGCTTGGCCGTTCAAGAAATGATGCCCTGACATGATACATTGAAATATGCATAGCAGATTTGATTTTTATCTTTTTTATTTATGTTTGAGTACTTATTAATTCGAAAAGAAAATTTCAGCACCTGTTCCTCTTCTGGTAAAGCTTTCATACCCTTCTAGGCCCTCAACGTGGATCCGGAACGTAAAGAATGGTTGACTGAGAAGAGCCTTTGTTGCTTTAAAATGCTACAACCTGAGCTTGCTCTGAAGCATGTAAATGAGGTTCTAACCCTGGATCCAAAGTTTTTCCATGTAAGTCATATTTAAACAAAGTATATTTGTATGCATCCGCATTCTATAGGTGGCAGGAACTTGATCGTAACTATAATTGGCTACTTCGACACATCCGAAGGAAAATGTAAAAATCTGAATGACCGGACCCCCCGACAGAAACACTGGTGGTAATTATGGTTGAGTCCTAAGGATCATCACTGGTCACGGTACAATCCTTCTCTTGGGAAGGACGTCTCACCATTTCTCCAGATAGAGGGAACCAACACCATGTCGGAAGTTTCTCATTCTCATTTCTGAGGTACCCCCCCCCCCCGTGTGTTGGAGGGGCCAAATGGTAAAGAACGAAAAGATTTTAGGTTCAAAACCTGATCCCACCACATAATCGTTGTTTAATTGGATGTAGTGCATGTTAAATATATGGGGAGTAAAATGGTATCCCATTGGTGGGTGGCTGACGCTTAGAGAAGGAGAGGGATGACAATTGAAATGTCGTCCTTGTTATCTGCAAACGGTTTACGATATTCGTCTCCAAATTACGCTAATGTTATTTTGAAATTGTTTATAAATTTTATGAAGCTAAACTGCTTTGTTTTTTTACTTTTGTAAATTTTAAAGTTCATTAAAAATTTAATAACTATGCTTTAAAATTGGAATGTTTAAGGAAAACCAGTAAGCAACAACAAAACGTTTTTAACTCCGTATGTTTGATTTTATTTTAAATGTTTATTGACAAAACACATCGAATTTTTATAAAAAGCTACATACTTTACATAGTAAAGAGCTACATATATTGTAGCTCTTTACTACATAATAAACAGCTACATATATTGTAACTCTTTACTATATAGTAAAGAGCTACATATATTTTAGCAAATCAATGTTTTATCAATATTTGGTAAAGGCTATCAATATTTTAGTAAAGAGCTTCATACTTTTTTTGATACTTACATATTAGGCCGTCTTCGCCAACAGTCGCCAATGGTTTAGTAACTCATTGGCGACGGATTTAAATTTGGCGATAAAGATCAAAGGATTACACCATTGTTGGATAGCCATAATTGGCTGTTTAGCAACTCATTGGCGACAACTTCAAATTTGGTGATAAAGTTGGACTGTCTAATACGTAAGTACTCTTTTTTTATATAAGAAACATTAAGGTACCTATTTGCAGACGTGAGTTAAACATTCTGAATTTATTTATAACTAACTCTTACCCGCGACTTCGTACGCGTGGAAACTTTGATGTGTATATGTGAGAATTAACTGTCTAATCACAATGTAAAATGTTATCAAAACCGTATGCACGCATAAATTTTCAACATCAATTAGAGCAATGCAAATATGTGAATTTTAAGCACCAGCTGGAGTAACGAAATGCAGATTTGAAAATTTTAATTTCAATTAATCTGTTTTATTTTTAGTTAAAAGCACTTCTGAAGGAATCAAAAGATCTATTAATTAACAATGTTTAATTTTAAATTTATCATACACTACGAAAAGAAACAGAAGCATTTGGCATAACCAATCGAAAACATGTTACGTCTAATATCATTAGCGTGAGGAAAAACTGCTTAAAAGCTATGCACTTGAAACTATAAAGGTACTTTTAAAAATGTAATCTAAAATAATGAAATTAGGCAAAAAGAATATGTACAGCAAGAAAAAAATCGAGATAAATGAACTGGAAATATCGAATTATATTAACACATTAACAACGCAAGAAAAAAAATTAATAAACCTTCCTTTAGAATAGTGAGATAATATTAAAATGAAAAACGGAAACAGAAAAATAAAAACAAACGATTAGATTTTTTAAAAATCTTTTGTTCTGATGAAAAAGGTTTCATGTCGTTAAATCTTACAATAAATCACAAAATTCCGTAAGATACGATAACATTAAAAGAATACCGGAAATAGAAAAATAAAAACAAAGGAAAAGCTCAAGCAGATGTTTTCAGATTTTTTTTTAATTTTTTGGTGGGAAATTTAGTTTTTAATTAATAAAATATAAACCACTCAATAAACCAGAATAAAAATTAGCCTATGTTCTTCCGTAGACTATAATCTATGTGCTAAATTTCATCTAATTTTATTCGGCCGTTCTGGCGTAATTCAACGCCATCATCCATTCAAACTTTTACATTTATAATAGTAGTATAGATAGATTTCTTATTTTGTTTAGACGCTTTGCTTTCTGTCACAGAATGTTTTTACTTTGATTTTTCTTCACAAATCCCATCTGTAAAATATTTTTAGGCTTTGGTGCTGAAGGGCGAAATTTTGTATTCGATGTGGGATCTGGAGCGGGCCATGTTGTGCTTCGTGGAAGGGAGGCGTCTCCGGCCGGATAGCACGGAATGCATTCAAGGAATTCACAAAATCAGAATGGCTCTCGATGAGATTTCAGGTAATTCTTTGGATGTAATAATGATTTGCTATACAAAATTATTTACAATGAATTTTTTTATTTGTCATTTTTGATCTAAAATATAAGATTAAAATGAAATCTGCTGTGCATATTTCAATGTATCAAGTCAGAACATCATTTCTTGAACGGCCAAGCACCACATACTCGTGCAAGTTAAATTATATTTTTTATTCATTTTAACTTGTTTCATTTGAATGAGTCACTTTAGTATTGCCAAAGAGCCAAATAAACTTGGTCTCGCATTGATTGTTTAAAAAAATATCCCATTTCCTGTTTATTTCATTTCATAGAATCATGTACTCAAAATGACATTTTTCTAGGTTTTATTTGCTGTAGTCATTAACTTTTCTTTTTAATGAGAGCTTTTGTAAAAGAAATGGCAACGCGTTCATAAAAGCTGATTTATTTGAGATGCTCGTGCAGATAGTAAAATTTTTATTTTTCGCCTACGAATTTTTGTGGACGCCAAAAACCTCATTCCAAAAACAACAGCATGTTCTGAGATGATAATAAAATTGTTTTATTCATGCAGGTGGTAATTGTATAAGAACGCGATTAGTTAAAAAGATATTATCTATTACTCGAATTCTTTGTTAATTGACAACTTATTTCTTGTAGATTTGTGAGAGAAATTTAATTCATTTGTTTTGGAACAAATAAATAAGAAATTGGCTAATCCATTTTATGCATAAATATATATTGTTAAGAAAATCCTCTGACAGATGTACATTGAAAAAATTTCGACACATAGAATAATTAAAAATGACGCTTTATTCTGAAAGAAAAGAGAAGAGAGAGCTCACTCGAGATGTCAGGGAGTTCGAGATGCCTTTTATTTTTCGAAACTCTCTGCCAATTTCATTTGAAAAATCTGAACAAATCCAATTATATGCAATTGCACGTAGAGACACAAGTTTCTAACTCGACCTATGAACCCAACTTCAAAGAGTGAATTCATTTAAACGCTTCAGCCTTGCGAGTTTATGTATGTTTTCATTCAGTGCATAAAATTTTCTTAAAAAATTTCTAGATCCCGGTTCCTATTTGAGATATAATCGTATTTTTTGTGCATTTCAGAATCTTTATTTTTGTCGCCAAAACCCTCAAGTTCCTTTTCTTGTCACTAAATGATCGTCAAATTCAGGAGTCATTGACTTGTTATGTTTTCAGCATATATTAGCAATCATTCTAAGTCTTTTCCCAACCATGACATTTGCCTGATAACAGATGATATTAAAGATTCATAACACTATGTAGAGTATTTACTAGTCTCTCATTATAAGCTAATTGAAATAGCATATTCAGCTGGAAAAAAAATTTAAATTCCTGCAACTAACTTGATGAATGAAAAACCATCTTTGGAAAAAAAAAAGGTTTGAACTTACTAACTGAATATGAGTTTTTCTCACTCGAGTTTTTCTTTTTTTATTTTTCAACTCTCAAACAATACAAAACCGCCTATTTCATTGTCTGTAAAAGAAAAGCTGTTAGAACTTAATTGTTACATTCTATCGTAGCTTCCGTTTTCACCAGATCTTGCTCCATACAACAACTACTTTTTCTAGCTATTGAAAATTCCTTCAATGATAAACTGTTCCAAATTGGTAGCGAAATGAAAATGCACCTCTAAAAATATTTTTCTACACTGCCTCAATAATTTTAGATAGAGCTAATGATGAGACTGTAAGAGGTTGAAGAAGGTGATAGAACAAAATTATTCTCATATAATGTATTAAATCAACCTTGCTGGCTCTCTGACTCAGAGGTAGCTCGCCTTCCTCGTGTTCCAGGAGTTTCGGTTTCGACTCCTGGTTCGGGCATGGTTGTTTTCCTGTGTTCTATCTGTAGGGTGATGTGAATGTGCCCCCCTGTAAAAAGGGTCTGTGCAAGCAAATGAGGTGAGTGTGTAGCTAAGTCGTACTCTTGACCCTAGTTGGCGCTACTTCAAAAAACAAGAGACACTCCTTTCGGCTTAAATCTGATGCTGTATCAGCAGGGGGCTTGCCCATAGGCAAGTGCCATTTGTAACAACAACAACAAAAATCAACCTTAAATATGTCGTGTATTTTTATATAAAAAAAAGGGTGAAATCTTGTAGGAAACCTTGATAGATTGCAATTATTAACATCCTAGAGTATTTTTTTGTGCAATTTATGTATTCAACCAACTATTTTGCAGATTGTATTTTTAATTGCAATCAATGAAACTAGATCTTACAATGTAAAAACATACAATGTTGAAATTTTTGCAGCATAATTGTTAGCTTAATTCATCTTACATTTGATTAAAAATATTATAACTATTTTACAACACTCACACAAACAAATAAAATAAGTCTAGAATGTATTCATTATTTTCAGAATTATGAAACAAAATAACCAAGACAAAGTGTTTTCCTGTTTACTACTGTCAATAAATAACCTCCTAAATTTTTATTTATTATCTAAAAAAAGGCATATGAAATTAAAAATCTACATTGGTAATCAATAATTGAGTTTTTGATAATTATAATGAATAATGAAGCCAATATAATATTCTCAGAGGCCTTAAAACCATTTTACTGAAATACCTTTATATGTGTTATTTATTATGTAATTGAACTTTCCAAATGGAATTGAATTCCGTTAACACAATAATGTCATTAAGAATTTAACCTTTTGGATAATATATTTCAAACTACAGGTTACCTTTTTCAGTATTCTAATTTCATTCTGATTTATGATAAACATAATCTTTCATCTTTAGTTTTCAATAATGGAAGGAAATCATTCGGTTAAACATTAAATGAAATAACAAAAAATTCTTAGAAATTCATAGAAACAATAAAAACAAATGTTAGAAAAATTATGTAATTAAAAAAATGTCAAAATTCAGAAAGAAATGATACAAATAAATTTGTATCATTAAAAAGGTTTTTAAAATTTTTAAATGGAACTTAAATTACAATTCCGTAATTATATTAGAAGACATCGGTGCAAAATATCAAAATCTATTTTAATTTTCACTTAATTCAAGCTTTTAAAAAATGCAAAAATTTCAATTCATTTTTGATTAATTAATATTTTAAAATTGGTTTAAAGTTCTATTACATTCCCACCTTTCAAAATATATTTTGTATCAAATTTAGTAAATTCTAGATTGAATGTTCTGGCTTATAGAGCGTCAAGAAACGCATAAATAGACATGGAAAGGAGTAGAGAGATTCTTCTGTATACTATTAGTGCAGATACCTACTGACCTTATATCTTAAAAATCTAATATTCTTTAAAAAAAAGAATACAAGACATTTTAATAATTAATGTTTCATTAATTAATTAATTTACTTACCCATTTTGCTTCAGCTTACAGAGATGCGACTCTGAATGGCAAACGATTGAAGACGAAACATAAAAGAAGCAAATCGGTGAGTGACAAACGATTTATATTACTGAATTGATTTTTTTTCTCAATGTAGAGCTAATTTTTATATAATTTAGCAGACGAAATTTGTTCATCTTTAAATACTTTTATTTCCGATTAAGATTAAATATCTTTTTAAATTGATTTATCTTAAAATTTATATATCTTTAAAAGTCATACAAGTAAGTAAAAGAAAATGCAAATTCAATTTTTCCCCATCCAATTCCTTCTTTTTTTTACAATTATGGTTTTCTTTTTATTTTAATGTCTTTTAAGTCGAAAATGTTTATAGAGTTGATCGATTAGAATTTTTCCGATTAATCGTTTGGATTATTTTTGAATGATTTCCAAGTAAAAAAATCTCAATTATTCGTTTAATCTTCATTCTAAACATGTTTATTCACTAAAAATGTTTTAAAAATTTATTTAAAAGAACAAATTTTCTTTTTCTATTTGTTTTGATAATTGTTGATCATAGATTAACTTTGTTTTTCATTAATTTTTTTATTAATATAATAATTTATTTTCCAATAATTTTATTTTAAAATATTTTATTTTACAATTTTGGCCAGTAAATAAAAGTATTAAGAAAGCAAATGGTATAACTTTTACTTTTATGTTTTTAAAACCAACTATGCATAACTTGAAAAACAGCAGTTTTCTGTTTGCGAGACATACCGGACAAAGTGTTTTAATCGTTAAAAACTTCAAACGAATTATTATCGAATCTCCAAGTTTCATACATTTCTGACAGAAAAAAAATTTCATTTTTTGGGGGAAAATAGAGAGCAGTATATTGTCTATCTATCAGTGAATACTACACTAAACAAATGAAATTTGGGATGTGGTTTTTACACCAAATTTATTTATCTTTTATCAAATATTTAATGAAACTTCTTTTCTCCTTCAAAAGAAATATGAAGATTGGTCCGTTTAAAAGCAAATAAACAAGATAAATACAAAATTAACGAGATAAACTGAGAAAACTTAGTAGACAGTTTTAGTATATAAAGTGTAAATTCGCAATTAAATTCATCAAGGGTTATTCATATGTTGTTCATTATATTCTCATGAACGTAAAAGCAATAACTCAAAGATGGAAAGACTCATACAAGCAAAATTATTGTATGTTATCCAGTTATTAAGATTATAATTCATATCAAATTTTATTCCAAATTAGTAGACAAAAAAGAGGTCAAAAATACCAAGTCTTCTTGATTATAATACGAAACACAAAAAAATTCATTTCAGGACTTTGAAAATAACAATCTAAACACTCATGACTTTCATTGTTTTGTCAAACGTTCAACATTTTTATGCTTGAGAAAGTAAAAACTTTCATTCTTTTGGAAGCGAGAAAGTATTAGGGAGATTACTCCAACTGGTTTCATTAATGTTATATACTATCTTCATTTTTTCCCACTACTCAACTAATGAAAGTAAAAAAAAAAGAATTTTGTAAATGAATTAAACGTAAAAAGTTTCACATTTTTGTATAAAAGCAGTTTATATTTAGCGATTTTATTCCATTAGGCTAAAGAGAAGAGAATTCCATTGTCACCGAACAAATCTACTCCGAAAAGTGGCACGAGTACTTCCAGTAGACATCTGTTTTCATCGAAATTCTCTCAGCTTTCGGACAGGTCATCTTGCATATCTTCTTACGGGGATGAAGAGGTGAATCGTCCTCGTTCGCAAAGACCAGTCACTGCCCATGTCCGAAGAAGAGCGTACAAAACAACACTGGAACTTAGGATGACGGTAATAGCGTTTTATTTTCAAATAAATATATGGCATTGACTCTTAGTATTTAGTCAGATCAAATAACCAATATTCTTCAATTGCAAATGCATGCTTTATTGAACGAATTAATCGCCCAATATATGTATCGTTACAAGCAATAAAGCAAGCCCAATATATGTATCGTTACAATATATTCGAGGCGGTTTCCCGCCTCGAACGCTCGCCAAAAGAGAAAACATTGGCGATGGTTGACGAGGAGATTTGCGCCAGCCGAGTTGATTTGGCGAGGGGAATATTCAGGCGGCCGCTGGGTCGTTCACGGTGTTTTCCGAAATTTCGCGTGCTCCTGGGCACTTGCTCGCTTGGCTATATAATGAACGGGTTGCAGCAGTTTGGGTGGTTCCTCTCAGAAGAGTAGCGACTCGTTAGACGAACGGATAATTTTTCTCGCTTTTATTAGTGAGCCGTGTTTATGTTGTATATTTCAGCTCGCTGTGATTCACTGTTTACTGTGCTGTACGATAGCTGTTTTGCATTCTGTGTTTATTGTGCGTAAGGCTTGCATTTACGCTTTTAGTGACTGTTGACTGCTGCATTGTGTTTATCTGAAGTTTTACTTTATCAAGTCATCCTGTAAATAAATATGTGCGGTTCTCAGGTAAAGTTCATTCAATCGGAACCCACTACGCTAAAAAGGTAACAGTATAATATATTAACTAAATAGATATTTATGTTATCTTGCCAAATAAATAGTCTGGTCATACATGATGATCCAACACACACCCTGGATCAGTACTAAAATCTGTACATGGCTTATGCTGATTGTATATCTTCGATTTCAGAAGAAGAAGAATGTTTATATTTTGGCTGTTGAAGAAAAGTGGTATAACTATTCATAAGAGTTGTTTATTTTGAAAATTACCGGTAATATTTTTTTTGAAAACTGAAAATACAAAATTCTTAAACAAAATTTTATCTACATTTATTATCATTTCTCCATTTTTTGTTCCTTGTTCATTCCCGCAGATTCAATTTTTCTTCTGCGTTTTCGCGGGTTTACTTTCTTATCTAGGTTCTACAGGAAATGACCCAGTCACTTTGAAACGAAAAATCTCCCACAAATGAGTTTTGATAGTAAGAAGATTTCCTGTTATATATTGAAATATCGTGAGCCCTTTAGAATCATTATTATTTTTCTGGTAAAACATTTTGATGCGTAACGATTCATTTAATGTAGTTTCAATCTTTAAAATCGAAAAGAAAAAAAAATTAAAGATTGCTTCGCATACTAACTATATACGCAGAGAAATTTCAAGTGCTTTTAATTTTATATAGAAAGAATGAATTAATTTTTTGAAATATAAATTATTTACACAGGATAGCACATACACAAAATATGGTCGTGATTCTACCAGCCGTCCTTGAACAGAAAGTAAATATTGCTCATTCTAGAATTCGAAAATTCTCCATGCTTCTAAGCATGCGCCATTTGGGGTTTAATTCGTAAGAAATAAGGCATTAGAACCAAATCAGTTTATTAAAAGACATCATAACTATTCGTCCTTCTGCATATCGTGCCTTAGCGAAGTAAAATCGCCGAAAAGTACTATTCCCGAGATCTTGAAATGTGCAGTAAATGCTTCATGCTTAATTTGGATCACCTTGTATATTATTATTTTTTGTTTTCTATAATATCTAATTTCCTATAATATAACAAAACTAAAATTAAACTAAGTTCCAAAAGATAATGAATACTTATTCCATATTTCAAAGCTGAATATTCTATGGATACAGGCCCTACATTTATTGCAATAACACACTATCATAGTTCTCCTAGTTAGTTTTCTCATACCTACTTTTTTCGTAACTCCAGTTATTAAATAAAAAAAACCCATTGCCAACAGGTATGTATTAAGTATGTGTAAGTAAATTTGTGTTTGGACAAACATACATTTGCATAATAGCAATTTACAATTTAATTTGTTTTTGCAACGATCGTACTTAAGTTGATCAGACAGATTGCCGTTGTTCATTGAATCTTTTCAATCAGTCTCACCACAGTTTTAAGAATCTGTGTGTATGTTAAATCTTTCTCATTGTGTATGTTGAATCATCAATTGTGTACTTTACTTACTGTGTATGTTAAATCATCAATTGTGTGTGTTACTCATTGTGTATGCAAAATCATCAATTGTGTATGTTACTCATTGTGTATGTTAAATAATCAATTATGTATGTTACTCATTGTGTATGTTAATTAATCAGTTATGTATGTTAAATCATCAATTGTGAAAAATAATCAATTGTGTATGTCACTCATTGTTTATGTTAAATCATCAATCTTATACAAGAAGCATGACTTATTTAAGACAGATAAATTTTGAAATGCTTATATAAATATTATATTAAAATTTTGAATTAGACTAATTTCTACATCACTTGGAAAATAATAATAATTATTATTATTACAGTCCACTTCAGAAGCAAAAACGACTTGTGAGACCGCCAGTCGTCACTCTAACAGGAGCCAAATGTCGAGACCAGTGACAGCCTCGGTACGACAGAACCAACTTTCAGAGACCGTAAGTCATCAGTCCGAAAAAAGTCGAAAAACGAGACCGACGACAGCCATCGGAAAACGAACCAAGTCGCCCACCAAACTTTCGGTTTCGAAAGACTGGCTGGAAAGTATTGCATACAAGCTAGAAGAGGATGATGCTTCACCTCCTCGTTCAGAAAAATCCAATTCCAGTTTTAAAATATCAAGTGAGTGGTTGGCTTATTTTTTTCTTATAGAAAGAATGCATACATATTTGTAGTTGTGGTAAAAAAAATTCGAATTTGGAATCTAATAGTCTTAGTTTCTCTATACAGGGTGATTCATAACAACGTGGACAAACTTACACGGTGCATCAGTCATACAACAATGATCGAAAATCGTATGCGAACATAGGGTCGCAAACGCCTGTAGAGCGTGCTAGAGCCACGAGAGGGCATTGCGATACAAACACGACCTGAGCAAATGGAGATTGTCTTCATTTGAGCCGTGGATGTGTTGGGCGTAACATGGCTACTTACACACACCGCGAAATGGCTGACATGCACTTAATTTACGGCATGGCCAAATGTAATGGACGAGAAGCCTTGCGATTGTATCGTGCGAAATATCCTGGTAGAAATGTGCCTAGCCGCTCATTCTTTGCCCCTCTGCATCGACGATTGTGTGAAACCGGCTCATTTGACGTGCACAAGCTGGATACTGGTCGCCAACGAACAACTCGGACAGTTGATGCTGAAGAAAGGGTTCTCCAAGAACTGGAACGTAATCCTTCAACAAGTAAGCAAGTTGTATCCCCCAAGCTACCGTTTGGCGCATTGTACACGACGAAGGACTACATGCTTATCATTTACAACGCGTCCAGGCACTGGAACTGGGAGACTACAACAAACGTATGGATTTTGCGCGGTGGTTTTTTGTAAGAAAATGCTGCTGACCGAAACTTCGCAGCAAGTGTTCTCTACACGGAAGAGGCTGCATTCTTATTAGAGGGTGTGATGAGCTTTCACAATCTGCATATGTGGGTGGATGAAAACCCCCATGCTCTACGTCCGTATGGCGCACAACGAAAATGTTCCGTTAACGTTTGGGCTAGTATTGTAGGAGACTGTTTACTTGGTCCGTACATTCTCCCAGTAAGACTTATTCCATTTATTCAACATTCTTGCAAGAGGTTCTGCCAGAAATGCTGAATGATTTTCCGATGCCTATTCGTCGACGCATTCTATTTCAACACGACGGAGCTCCTGCACATTTCAGCACAGACGTCAGAGCACATTTGCAGGCTACTTTTCCTGGAGGCTGGATTAGTCACGGCCGATCTATCGCATGGCCTCCACGATCACCAGATCTGTCTCCCTTGGATTTTTTCTTATGGGGATTTTTAAAAGGCCTTGTTTATGAAACACCTGTTGCAACGCCGGAAGACTTGATAGGAAGGATCGTTGTGGCAGCAGGAAGTGTTCGAGATACACCTGATATTTTTGAGAAGGTGCGCCGTTCCATGCAACGTAGATGCCAGGCATGTCTCGTTGCATCTGGAAAAAACTTTGAGCATTTCCTGTAAGCTCGACATTAGTCGTATGTGAGTGGGTCATTAACAATAAAGTGATCTGCAATGGTTTCGTTTCTTCTCTTTATGTTATGTATTATTTTAGACGCCCTGTAGCGGCTCCGGATCGCAGTTGCGACCCCCTGTTCCTATGTGATTTATGATTCTTGTTGTAGGACTGATATACCATGTAAGTTTGCCCACGTTGTTTTGAATCACCCTGTATATATTGTTATTGATAATCCACCGGGTTCGTTGGTAGTAGGTGTATGGTGTAAAGACGTAATCAGCGAGCCTCAGTATAAAAAAACAACGACGTTTATTTACACGATGACACCAACAATAAAGAAGACAAATATGTACAGCCGAAACGAACGCATGGCAGCACTCAACAGCAAACAGTATCCCGCAAGTAGTAATCGACCACAGGACATAAAGGGCCAGACAGAATCCAGCAGGAGGGGGGATCTTCGGAGCTTCGCACTACGGTCTCTCCAAAGAAATGAGAACCGAGATCCTACTCTAAAACGACCTGTTTATAAGCAATCAGAAAGTCGCATCCGAATACGATAGCTACATCTACAATCTACACGATTTATACCTTTTATATTGCCCTATTTCGGTGACGTGATAAACTTATTTTTTGGATGACCTTCGTAGATTAGCTATTTGTTGTTGTTCTCGTATTCCGCTTTACAAAGGAAGGAGGGGCGCATTACCTTCTGAGGGTATGGCATAGTTATTCTTCGTCCCGGCCGAAGCCATTTGGATATAACGATGGGTCGCCGCGAAGCAACCCCCACCCAGCACGGAAGTGCAGGTTAATCAAATTAATTATTATAAAACTTAATTCAAAGGACCAGATCGGAAAATAAAACGAATTTAAGTTCTTAAAAATTGTCCCCCGAGTCTCCACGTATAGTAATTATCAAATATTTCAACAGTTATTAGGGGAACATAAAATTGTAAACAACGTTAATTAAGAAAATGCTGTTAAAAAGAAAAAGGTATAAAACAACTATATACAAAGTAAGCTCTTTGTAACCCAAAAGGAAATAACATGTATACAAAATATAGTTTCCATATACAATATAAACGCAAGAAAACTAATGTCAAAGCAAAGAGTAAGTTCAATCTTGCTCCACAGATTCCAGCTGCATAAGATTATTGATAATTTCGGAAGCATTTGCCCTAAAGAGAGGGAATTTCAATAGCAATTGATGTCCAAATTTCTCCAGCCTAATTGCTGGAGCGGGTATATTTCCCATAATTCATATTACTCTATAATATGTTGAATGGTTCCAGAAGATTCTGAGGGTATGGACACCTGAGCACCCGAGGGTAGAAGTCTGACTTCTATCTCACACACGTCACAAACCCTTTTTACAGAGCGTACTTTGTTCATACATTTCATTCATTCATCCACAGATCGTAATTTATATCTGGAACAGAAAACGATCACCTCTGTCCCAGTACCCACAGTGGTATTACTCCCGAAATGGACTTTGTGACCACGACAAATTTAACTTGCGCCAGCACCACACAGACATAGAGTGTTCGGCTGGCGGGTTCGAACTCGCAGCTCAAGGGATGCGAATTCCTGGCTAGCTATTATAACGCTAATTTCAAAATGCCACTAAAATTATTGAAAATCAGTATGCGAAGGAAATGAATTTGAGGGGTGATTGATATAGCGATTGCTAATATCATCGGATTGATCATTGTTGTAAATACTTTCAGATGGAGTTACGGACAGCAGTGAGTCTTCAAAAGACGTTTCTGGGACAAGCCTTTCGAGTTCCGTGGAGGATGTCTCCAGAGAAGTGGATAGAAAGCCAGTCCGTAAGAGCAAGTCAGTCAGAAATCGTCTGGCGGCTAAACTCAAAGCTGAGAAGTCAAAGCCGGTGAGTTGCATCGGCCCCAAAATCACGGCTTCCCTTGAGAAAGACAGGATGTTTCTGGAAAGCATACTGAAAAACAAAGGTACGGGAAAAATCAATTTCTGATGATAGTAATAATAAAGAAAAAAAGATTACAATGAAATCTGCTATATATATTTCAATGTATCATGGCGGATAAGATGGAACGGATGGTGACCGCCTTAATGAAAATTTTGTTAAATGTGTAATGAACTTTGCGAGGGATTATATCATCGATGGTGGATATCCATATAAGCATTAGCCTTGGGTTCACAGGCAGATTCAATAAATGCTATGAAACCTGAATAATAATTAACGAAATAAGTAGAAAAAAAACATTATCAATTATTAAACATTAGGGCAACATTTATATTTTTTAACAGATAAATAGTCAGATTACCGTTTGTTTCATTTTCAAAAAGTAGTTACGTTATTACAGGATTTATAATATACGAGCAATATCCGCTCGGTGTTGCCCGTGGCATAGCAACCAAGAAGAAAAATTAGCTTTGAACTCAAGTCTAGCCTCCACCCGATATGACACGGGCATGTTACGCAACATCAAACAAACATAAAAATATATATATTTAGAAATTATCAAAATTAGATATAAATTTTTTTTATAGCACACTTTCAGAAATATTTAGATAGTTACGAAAGTAAAAATATGATATGTCCGTAGACAAAACACAGGCGATCATTTCGAGGTTGGATTTCCTTCTTTTCGGTATAATGAGATTTGAATCCTCTTTAAAAATCAGACGTAAACAAAGAAATGTATCGCATATGCATACCAAAGTTCTTGATATTTGCACATGCGCAGTATGAGGTTTTCACGCATACGCAGATAAGTTAAAATCTCAATTATAAAACTCCCTTTTTTATTTAGATATGATTTTAATGTACTAAAATCTTCCCCAGTAAATGCTCTACGAAATGGTATAAATATCTCCAATATCCGTTAACTATTTCTCGAATTTTTGTGATTCAAACATACAGACGAGTTCAGAGGACTTTATTTTATGTATATATCATAGTAATATTTGTAATATATTATAATATATATTTGAGCTTTTGAACTGTTTAAAAATGTCGTGTACGTACGAGTCACCATGCCATTACGAATAAAAATTAACGAAAAAGTAGTAACATATGCATTTCCCCGAACTTACGGAAATAAAAAATATATATCTTAAAACAAATAAGTTAAAAATATGTTGAAATGCGAAATCAAAATGACTAGTACATTGAAAGAGGGATCTCCAAATGTACAATGGTTAGGAGAAAATTGCATATAACTATTATTATATCACTATATTTCCCTGTTTTTAATTATAACTGGAACTTTAACGATAGAGATTAGCATTACTAGTTAAATTGTTAAAAGATGAACATAATGCAAAGTAATATTATCAGGGCAAGGGACCTGCTAATATTTTGATATCTAGGTCTCAAACATTTTTGAATAGCTCAATACATAAAATCAAAATTGTTAGCTCAATACGGAAGTCAATTAAGCAAGTAATATTAAAAGAATTTTGATATTACTTGTCAATTTCTACTTAGGTCAACAAAGAAAAAAATTAAATAATTACAATTGATATATATAATTGATCAAAAAATTATACCTGGCCAAAATAAAATCAAGTTGGTATCCGTTTTAAAAAACTGGAACAGACTCAGAACACACTCAATTGGCGTTGAATTTACAACGCCAATTGAGAATTTAACGCCAGTTGAGGGCACGAAAATGCGTGAATTTTCTATGCCAGTTGGGGTACCATAATACAGAATAGAAACTTTTAATTTTCATTATTCTGTATTATTTTAATTCGAAAGTAATTGAAAATGAATCCAAAAAAAGTCGATTAATAAGCAATGCCTAGTTTTAAATGCATCATATATTATGAGAAGAAACAGAATCGTGTGAAATAATCGGTCGAAAGCATGTTAAATCTAGCCTCATTAGCATGGGGATAAGGCAAACTGAATTCTTTACTTATTTGGTGGTAGTAATATGAAGTTACTTAAAATTACTTAACTTCAATGGATTGAA
>JAOUZG010000678.1:5774032-5784653 GCA_026289955.1 Argiope argentata | reverse complement strand
TATATATATATATATATATATATATATTTTCAGGGCTAAGAAGAGCCAAGACCTCGTACACCAAGAAGACTCTGCGAATTGCGAAAGATCTGCACAAGTTCGTGGCAGAACGCGAAGAATTCTGGAAGAATCGAGAAGGCTTCATTCGATTCGCTAAAGAAGAGGAAGACGTGTTCATTGCCTGAGTTCCTTATCACCTACTTCAGCATCAAGGGAGACTCATGCGCGCAGGTGTTAAATGCGTCGGACAGAAGGACAGACAGGCTTCTGCTATTCAGATTTTACTCAAAATTTGATGGAAATCTGTGAATTTGGTGTAAAGACAATATATCAGATTTCAACCTTCTGGAACAAAGCGTCTTTGAATTGTTTTTGTCACAGACAGACAGACGAAAATTTCCCCAAAAATGTGTGTTTTTTTAAACTTGTAGAGGTCTAAAACTTGGATATTCTTCAAAATCTCGTTTTTTAATTTTTTTGGCGATTATTATACTTTCTCTGCCGGCGTCCTGGCGTAGGGGTAGCGCGTCTTCCCCGTCATCTGGGCGTCCCGGGATCGAGTTCCGATCGGGGTTTGTTATTCTTCTATTTGTAAGGTGTGGGAATGTGTCCCCCTGTAAAAAGGGGCCGTACAAGCGAATGTGATGAGGTTAAGTCGTGCTCTTAGCCCTAGTTGGCACTTCTACAAAACAAGAGACGCTCGTTCGGCTTAAAATTGTTGAAGCATCAGCGAGCTTGTCTATGGCAATAGCCATTAGAAACACCAACATACTTTCTATATACTATGTATATCGAAGTCCCACGGAGAGGGGTGCTTCATAATTGCGGATGAGATGCTTCCGGCTTGGTGGTCGGTTATCACCATCCTTGTGGGTACATGAAAAGGTGGGAGTATGGCTCCTCCCATTGGATGACGGAACATACTTCCAGGGTCCGACTTAGCCTAACTGGGGCCGGGGCAAAAAATTGCCTGGGGGATCCCTTTGATTTACTATGTTAGTAATGAAGAACCGATTCATTACTGAAGAAAACGTAAACTAAGTTTTATATTCGATTTGGATGCCCCCTCTGATGTTGGGGCCAGAGACTACTGCCCTTATGCCCCTATCCTTAGTTAGCATCTGCTTACTTCCTCAGCGAAGGGTTGTACCGTCGTAAATGACGGCCCTTAGAACTCAACTGTAGCTTTAGCCTTATAGGCTAAATAACATCTGCGGTACCGAAGTTGGCTTTTTGGTATAGTGGTCATGTTACTCGGCTACTGGTCCTAGCGTTGTGGGTTCGTATCGTGACCTGCAATCGCTACATTGGTGACCTTGACAACGCAACCTCCCTCAACAGTCGTGGCGCCATCTACTCGCAACAAAATCGTCAGACTCACTTGACGAGCAAGTAGCAACTCGCCATAATGCTTGGCGCAAAAAATTCTTCGCTTCTTCGCCGACTGACTGGTGGGGGGGGGAGTACTGTAGCGTTAGCCTTATAAGCCAGATAACATCTACGATACCGAAGTCAACTTTTGGTATAGTGGCTATGTTACTCGGCTATAGACCCAAGCGTCGCAGGTTCGTATCGCGACCTTCAATCACTACATTGGTGATCTTGACAACGCAACCTCCCTCAACAGTCGTGGCGCCATCTACCCGCAGCAAAAATCGTAAGATTCACTTGACGAGCAAACAGCAACTCGCCATAACACTTGGTGCAATACAAAATCATTCGCTTCTTCGCCGACTCACTGGTGGGGGACTACTGCAGCGTTTGCCTTATAAGCTACGATACCGAAGTCGACTTTTGGTACAGTGGCTATGTTACTCGGCTATAGACCCAAGCGTCGCAGGTTCGTATCACGACCTTCAATCGCTACATTGGTGACCTTGACAACGCAACAATCCTGGTGCCATCTACCCGCAGCACTCACTTGACTCACCATCTATGCCATCTACCCGTCCGACTCGCTTGACGAGCAAGCAGCAACTCGCCATAACACTTGGCGCAATACAAAATCGTTCGCTTCTTCGCCGACTCACTGGTGTGGGACTACTGCAGCGTTAGCCTTATAAGCCAGATAAGATCTACGATACCGAAGTCGACTTTTGGTATAGTGGTCATGTTACTCGGCTACAGACCCAAACTTTGCAGGTTCGTACCACGACCTTCAATCACTACACAACCACAGTTCCCACCTGTGTTGTTGCCGTGGCCTGAGGGTAGGTAGAGGTTTTGCAGGGCCTCTTGTCCTGCTCATGGGGTGACATGTGAAAGAAACATAGCCTCTGTCGTTCCTAGGAGCAGCACACCTTCACGTGGTCCGGCCGTTACGGAGGGAGCACTCCGCCGGGACCGCGCACCAGTGTAGCAGAGCGCCTGGGTTAAATCCCAACTCCAACTAAGATCCTGCTCCGCCTGCGTTCGGAGACTACCACCGCCTCGACTCCAAAGCGCAGGTTTCTGCCCAGCTTCGGCTGCAGGCTTGGATACTTCGTATGAAGGTGGCAGGCGGTCTGGTAAACTGTCCTTTCATCAGGGTAAAACTGGCTTCGGCCTCCCGTGCTAGCCTTCGTTCCTTTTGGGTGGGGTTCGTTGGCGATTACGCACGCAAAGTGTGGGAGAGTAGACTCTAAGGTCGTACCTGCTATGAGTTGTAACTGTCGACTTCGGTCTGACGCGGTCCTTAATTGGGCCTGGTTTCTCACCAGAGAATGATGACTACGGGTCTGAAAGCTTCGGTTGTAGGGCCTATAGAGAAGGGTTTTTCACGTGTTGGATTTTCCAACTGGTTGTGTCGAGCTCGGAAACGAGGCTGTGGGTTTTAAAGTGTGCTGGTATATAGTTCTGCGGAGCCCCTGGAAATACTGTGCGAAGACTTTAATTGTTGGCCGGTCGGGGTGCATCCACTCCCTCTTTCTGTGTTGTTGCCGCTTATTTCCGGTCATTCAAGTGTTTCCGTACGCCTTCTGGCGGGTCATAGTAATCAGTTTGTAATGCTATGTATACAAGAAACTTATACTTGATACTACATACAGGGGTTGGACAAAAATATGGGAACACCTTGTGAAATGCTTGCTTAAAAGTAATAGTTGATTCTAGATGAGCCTGTAGGTTGCGCTGCTGTGTTTCCTCATTAACGCCATCTGTACAATGTCCTTAATACGTTGTAAGTGTCAGTTGTTGTCAGACTAGTGCTCTGTGTAGTTGCTAGTGCATTATGTCTGAGATAAGTGAATTCGAACGTGGACAAATTGTTGGAGCTCGAATGATAGGTGCTTTCGTAACCAAGATAGCCAAAGTGTTTGGTGTCTCAAGAAGCACGGTATCAAGGATTTATATTGCATCCAGAAACAGTGGGAAAACATCCTCTGCTAAGTCACAACGTGGACGAAAATGTGTGTTGAATGATCCGGACAGACGGTCATTGAAGATGATTTTAACAAAAATAAGAAGACGACAGCAGCAAAAATTACTTCTGAAGTTAATATTGGTCTTACAAAACCTGTCTGCGTTAAAACAATAAGAAGGGAACTCCATAAGCAAGGAATTGCAGGACGAGTTTCAATTCCCAAAACTCTCATTAATAATGCAAATGCCTGTCCCAGAAAGAGATGGTGCCGAATCCATAAAACCTGGACGATGGAGCAATGGAAGACGGTCAATTGGTCAGATGAATCTTGCTTCAAGCTGTTCCCAACTTCTGGCCGAGTTTACGTCTGGCGAACACCGTCACAAGCGTACGATTCAGACTGCTTGCTGCCAAGAGTAAAACATGGCGGGGGTTCTGTCATGATTTGGGCAGCCAAATCGTGGTATTCCATGGGCTCCATGACTACCTTGCAAGGTTGCATTACTGGTAAAGATTATGTGACCATTTTGGCTGATGAAGTCCATCCCATGGTACAGTATTTGTTCCCCAATGGTAATGCTGTGTACCAAGACGATAGAGCCCCTATTCACATCGCTCGCATCGTGCAAGACTGGTTTTGTGAGCACGAGGAGGATTTGTCACATCTCCCCTGGCCACCACAGTCACCAGATATCAATATTATTGAGCCTTTGTGGTCTACTTTAGAGAGAGAGGTGCGTGATCGCTATCCCCCTCCATCATCTCTAACTGATTTTGCCACTGTTTTGCAGGAATAATGGGTATAAGATTCCCTTGAAAACCATACAGGACCTGTATTTATCGATACCTAACAGAATTCAAGCAGTTTTAAATGCTAATGGTTGTCCTACATGGTATTAAGCATGATATTATGTTTTTTAAAGGTGTTCCCATATTTTTTGTCCAACTCCTGTAGTTCTGCAATAAATTTCTTTTACTATTATTTAGGGATTATGTAACAATTTTAAACTGGAAGGAAAAGAAGACAATTAATTCGCGTATTCTGGTAAACCCTTTTGTCCTACCAACCTAATACGCTACTTTCACTGTTATCTCCGTCACAGGTAACGCTTCCGCCATCACCACAATGGCTCGATTCAGAGAAGTGAGTTTCGGGGTTAGTAATGATTCGTTCCAGAAATCTTCGCCGAACGAAATGCCTCTCGGAACGATCCATCCGTCTGCAGGAGTGCGTTAAGAGAACGAGATATTTATACCCACAGACTGACTCTCTTCAGAGAGGTCTGCCGTTGTCTCCGGATTCTCTGCAGTCTTTCTTGGCGTTCTTTTTTTAACTGCATTCTTTTCATTCGCAGTTAATTCAATGGATCATCGCGCCTCTGAGCACGACCTTCTCCGGAACAGAGCCTTGAACACCGGCTGCATTGTTCTTCCTGTGGTTCCCTTACGAATATAGAGAACCCTGAGGTTAAAACTTTTTTACGACAAAAAAAATAATCAACTTAATTTTATAAAGTTTAACTTTGTAAGAAGAGAATCTTACTATTGGTTAACTAAATCCTTAAAAAAATGATATTTTTATTTTAGTAATCAAAAGGTCAATTAACCCCTTAATCGGCAAGTACTACATATAAGTACAAAATTGCATCATTTTGAATGTTATTATGCCAGTCATAGGCATTATATAGCTAGACATAAAAATTAAATTTCATGGAATACTAGATTTTACCAGGGATTTCGCACGCATGGGAAAGCACACTAAAAACAATTTATATACAATTGCGTAGCTGAAATAAAGCAAAACCATAAATCAAAACGGTATTTTTTAAAAATCAAATCAAATCTATTTTATTTATCGAACGAGGTTGAGATTCGTTTGTTACAACAGTATTATACACATATTTTTTAAAATTTTTAATTAAAATAAAAACTCAGTTGTCAACAATATGCCGTCATACTCAGTCATACAACACACTGCCAATTGGGGCAACGCAAATGCGTGAATTTTCTATGGTAGTTGGGATAACGCAATACAGATTAGAAATTTTCAATTTCCTTATTATGCATTATTTTAATCCGAAAGTACTACAAAATGAATCCGAAAAATCGATTAATTAACAATATTTAATTTTAAATGCAACAAACGCTAAGGAAATAAACAGAATCGTTTGACATGTCAGTCGAAAAAATGTTAAGCCTAACCTTATTAACGTGGGGAAAAAACAAACTGAAATCGGCGTGGAAATGAAGAATTTTGGCAGGAAAGTAAAAAAAGTGCCGTTTTTACTGTTTTCCTCGCAATTTTTCATTTTTTTTTTTCTTTTCATACAAACCTTCCTCGTGTCTTAACAAAAACAGTTTTTTAAAAAAATTAGCCGAATTCGTCGAGCCATTCTCAAGTTTTGCGCTTAGCAACACATTTGGTGATTCATTTTTATTTATATAGGTAATGAATAAATAGAATTCAGAATGATTTTTAAACCTATTTAATATGCTTTAAGTTGAATCAGTATGGAAATACATTTCCAAAATAGAAGATGCCATTTGATTAAATGGCAAAGTTAGATATTTATTTAGAGACAAATTTTAACAAACTTTTTGGAATATTTTTTCTTTCATTATATGCTATCTGACCAGAAATTAGTGCTAATGGAAAAATTCAATTAAGTAACAAATTTTGTTACAAAATGTTTTTTCTTCTTTCATGCGCTTCATAAAAGGATTTCAACAAACTAATTTTATTTAAATTATTATTTCATTTATTATTCTAGCAATACTTTCTCTGTCTTCTAAAATTTCCCAACTTTTATTTGATTTTTTTTTTCTGAAAAATATAATTTATTTCGTTCTCAATAAAAAAAAATACTCAACTTCGAAAAAAATCTTAAATTTTTTGTACCTTGCAAAGCAGAAAATAATTACAGATAGTCAAAAACATTTGCGTAATAAAAATAATTTTTAAAAATGCAATAAAGATTAAAATGAAATCTTCTATACATATTCCAATGTATCCTGTCAAAACACAATTTCTTGAACGGTCAAGCACCACGTGCTCGTTAAATTATATTTTTATACATTTTATTCATTAAATTATATTTTTATTCATTTTAATTTGTTTCATTGAATGAGTCACTTTAGTATTGCAAATGATCCAAAAAACTCTATCTCGCATTAATTGGTAAAAAAATATCCCATTTTCTATTTATTTCATTTCATATAATCGCGTGCTCAAAATGACATTTTTCTAGGTTTTATTTGCTGTAGTCATTAACTTGTTTTTTTAATCAGAGCTTTTGTAAATGGAATGGCATCACGTTATTAAAGGCTGATTTTTTGAGATTCTCGTGCAGATAATAATTTTTTTATTTTTGCCTACGGGTTTTTGTTGACGCCACAAAACCTCATTCCTAAAACAATATCATGTTCTGACATGATAAAAAAAAGGTCTAAAATTCTTTTGAGAAAGATTAAACATTTGCTTAGTTGTTGTTCATCGATTTTAATAAAATGGGTTAGAACATTTAAAGATGGCTCACAAATTTGTATATCGAAGATCGAAGCGGGTTACTTTCTGTCGTTATTGAAAGTTTGGCGTACAAACTTGGACAAATTTGAGAGAACAGACACTTAATTATTTCATCTTTATTCGCATGATTTCATATTTATCTGAGTTTCCCCAAGTTTCAAGAAGTGTATATTATAAAAAATATCTACAAAACACTTAAATCACCTTAAATTGAGTTCATGCTGGTTATTGAAAATATTGACTCAGATGCACTCCAATATTTAGTTAGTGAATTGAATTTTTTTGTTTAATACAATAATTTTTGAGGTGTTCTTCAAGTAAAATTGTCATTGGCAATAAAATATGGATAACTCTTGTTGTGCAGACATTAGGATAACAATTATTGATGACATTAAACCTAGGAAAGTAAAGTTAAACCAAACAATTTCGATTCGAAAACAATCCCGTCTATTATGTTTTGGAAAAAGAAATAGCTGTTGTTTGTGGATATTTTGTCTCCTGTTAACATAAAAACATAGAGCTTACTAGAATTCAAACAAACAATATCTCGAAATCAAAAATGAAAAGCTGTCATGATGAAAATGTAAATATTTGATTCATAGCAATGTCCATACACATGTGACTAATCATATCCAACCGATCATCGTATTATTTGGGCTGGAAATAACTTCATGATCCTCCGTAATGTCCAGATTTAGCACAAAGTGACTATCCTTTTTGCCTGGATT
Organism: Argiope argentata; assembly: GCA_026289955.1. Taxonomy (NCBI): domain Eukaryota; kingdom Metazoa; phylum Arthropoda; class Arachnida; order Araneae; family Araneidae; genus Argiope; species Argiope argentata. The sequence continues at coordinate 5,777,059 of JAOUZG010000678.1, read as the reverse complement.
AAAACACACATTTTAGACATCAATGCCATGGCGTTATGATGATCTCAAAATGGCTATGTTGTAATTAATCCCGTGATATTGGCAAACAATAGATAGGATAAAACTTATTAGCATCCAAATTTTAATGATTAATAGTTAGGATTTGTTTAATGCACAAATAGCAGAAGACCGAGAGGGTATTATATACGTCTTTTTTAAAAGATCGAATATTTGACACAGGACTACAACTGTGATCACAAAATCGCAAACCAAATTTCATATATTTAAGTCAATGCATTTTTGAGTTCTCACTTTTACATATCTGAGAAAATACAATGTGATAATATAAAAGCTGTAATACAAAATGGATGCGTCAAATAAGCTTGTTAATAATTTTTAGTTTGAAATCATATATAATTCTAAACATTTTGTCCTTATCGAATGACAATGTGTTTTTAAAAACTTTTAAGTTTTAAAGTATTTACTTTTGGTTATTTCATTTCCTTTTAATATAGTATCGAAAGAATTTTATAAAAAAATGCTTTGAATTTGAAACTTTTTAAAGATAATTTTACTGTGCCCAAATCATAATCAGTCAAAGGGACCATTTTTCCAATGGCTTTTAAATGCATTCTCAAAATATCAGCTCCAATGGTATTAATATTTTAAAACAAAATTAAAGTGTTCGCAAAAATGAACTGAAAATCGAATAATAAAACCTGTTTATCCACTAAGTTATAAGATAATAGAGGATATTCAAAAAGAAACATCCTATGTTGATGCCCTTCAAGTTTGTTTTTGATTTCTTCCAGACTGGGTATTCTATTATTAGAATGAAAATATTAGCATAATATCACCCCCAGACAGTGAAATGACTGATAAAAAGGACCCTCTTTTTTTACTGATTAATTCCGGTCTTCCGAGACACAAAGACACTTTCTTCTGATTAGGTTCCATCACCAAGGACCAGATGGTGACTAGCTATTTTCGAATCCACCTCCACGCTCAAGTATTTTGGGTTATGAGCACCGTTCTGGAGAACAAAACATGCGGAGGAGGGCATAAAAAAATATTCGATTTTCGAATGTCAGCCTCGTTTAATGATTCTGCGTTTTCAAAATGAAAATCTGTACTTATTATATTTCCTAACAATTGGAGTCAGAATTGCAAAACTGCTTGCGATTAAAGTAGTTTAAATACAGCTGGTGAAGGCGTGAAGAAAGAATGGCAGGTGTTTTGCATAAAGCGCAAACTAATTAGCAAGAATCATGACAGAGATGTTTTAGGGGGGGGGGGTTGTTCTCGTTTTTGAGAGGTTCTAATGAATCGGTTGCCTTGATATTTCAAGAACCAATAATTTATTTGTAATAAAATGTCTGAAAACAAAAAGCGAAAAAATATATCCATATCCCACTTATTTACCTTTAAAAATTATATTCATTTTGCGCTCTTTAATATAGTTTGCCATCATTCAATTAAATGAATCAAACAGAATCCATATTTAATACATTAATATAGTTTGCATACATTTTTACTAACTATTTATATGACATTATATATACGAATCTAGCTTTTGCGACCTTAATTTCTACATTCCGCTCTAATATATATATATATTTATTTTTCTGTAATAAAGTTCTACAATTTCTGTACTGTCTTCAGTTGATTTCTGTTGAGCCCTACATGTATTTATTTTCAATATCTTTTCTTTATAGAAAAATCTATTTAAAATCCAATAAAATTCGTACTAAATTTCTTTTGTCGTTGTTATCATGTTCCACTTTATAATAGAAGGAAGAAGTGCAATAGCTTCTGAGGGGTTTTCCATAGAACAGACTCTCCGACCCGCCACGAAGGCACAAGAAATAACCGTAAAAACTGAATGATCGGACCGCCACAACAGCAATTAGCGAGAACTGTGGCTGAGCCCTAATGGCCATCACCGGCCACGGTACAACCCTCACCGAAGGATGTACGTCCCGTCATCGATGGGAGGAGCCCAATCCCCACCTATTAGTGTACCCACCGGGTTGGCGAGATCCAACCAACATACCGGATGCTTCTCATCCCCAAATCCGAGGTGCCCCCCTGGGGGAAGCTTCTTCCATCCGTGGGCAGAAGTAAGACTTCTAGCTCATACACGTTACAAACTCTTTTTCCGGGGGAAGGGGACTTTGTTCACGCATTTCATTTATTCTTCCACAGATCATAATTTAGATCTGGAGCAGAGAACAATCATATCTGAACCAGTACCCAGTGATATTACTTTCAACTTGGATAACTATGAAGCCATGAACGATTTAACGTGCGCTACCTCTACAGCACACGGAGAGTCTTCGGCTGCTGGGTTCGAAAACACAGTCCAAGGGATGCGAATCCAACACCCTACCAACCAGGTTATCCCGACCCAAATTTCGTTTGTAATACTAAGAATCTGGTTCTGTTATATGTAAATGGTTCTGATTTATAATACATCTTTGTTAGTAAAGTAATTAGGTTTTTTTCGATGATTATCCATTTTTTATTCAAAGAACTTGCTTCTAATGATGGAAGACCGGAATCGAAAAGATAATAGATGTCTTCAAATAAATAGAATGATGATTTTTTTTATAAAGGGAGTAGTAAATAGGCAATGAGTCTTAAGAATCTTAATTAAGATGAATGCTGGAGATGAGAAAATTTGCTACCATATTATTTTGTGCTGGTTCCTTTGTAGAAGAAGTAGTAGTAGTGTGGTTTCCTTTGATGCCGATATTTTCAAGCATTTGGCTGAAAATTTCTCTAATTTAACTTCCTTCACTTTGCGTAGCTTCTGTGGAACTTCATCTAATAACCGTCAATAAAACGTGTTCACTTAAAAAAAAAAAACAACGGAAAGCGGCAACATAAATTAATGGAAAGTTCTAACGTTTTAAGTTTTTCGTCCCTCTCTTTCTGTCATCTGGCATTATTCCAAACTTCTCTTCAGATTTTTGAAAATCGCGATAAACTGGCTGTCTATTTCCCCTTGTTAAGCTACGCTGATAACTTCGGTTTTCCAATTTTGTT
>JAOUZG010000678.1:5738455-5754032 GCA_026289955.1 Argiope argentata | reverse complement strand
GGAAGGTTAAAGCTCTAGTATGTTTTAAAATAAAATGTATTTTTTTTTTAGCCAAAGGCGCTCGTAACAATCTGCAAGTCATCATCTGTAATAGGAGCCCAACATATAATTTCTTAATTTTTTGGGGGGAAGAGACATAAATCTGTTACCAAATGGTATAAGTGAAATATATAATTAGTAGATTGAGGGGGGAAATGCTGATGAATTACGACTTTTAAATTTTTACATATATCATCAGCTCTGTGAATCATGTTTAAAATATTCTAGAGACAATAAGTCCTTAAAATAAAAAAAGTGACACTCCAATGAACTAAATCAATCATCATAGTTGATCGATTTATGAAAATTTCAATATAACTATTCGATAAAAACTGGCGATTTTAGATCACTTTATCAAGATCTCAAAGAAGCCAATCAGGGTTACTCTAGAATAATTGGTCTAGACTATGAAAATGATGATTGTTCTAAACTTGCAATATTCAAAACTGAATAAATCAGCCATATTTGATTGCAGAAGATATAAATGTTTATTTATTGATTTAGAAGTTGAAATATTAAAATAATTAAAAATAATAATAAATAAAATATAAGTGAATTATATGACTATCGAAATTTGAAGCTTAAAAATATTTTGCTGAAAAACTTTTTATGAGACCAGGTTATATAAAATTGATTAAACCCTTTAAGCGGCATTAATACTGGCGAACCAACTGGTCGCCAAAGGCGGCTAGTAGGCAATAAGATAAACTTTCATGGATTATATAGTGCGGTGTTAATTTCAATAGTTAAACAGCTTTGGACTTTTTAAGAAGAAAGAAGACTAACAAAACTTCTTGGAAGAATCTTTTAAATGTGGTGTAACACTTGTTAAAAACACTGAGCAGTTTTAAATAAGATAAAGCTTCCATTTACAAATTTTGTTCGATAAAACTTTGATAACAATACCAGGATAATTCTGTATAATCAATGCATAGTTCGGATTTAAATCCCATTAAAATTTGTGAGACGTCATAAATTATTTCGAATGACATTTGAGGCACTTTCAATAACGTAATTTTAAGAAATAAATTAAATTTTATAATTGAAATTATTAAATACTTTTTTTCTCAATTCCTACTATTAGCTCATACTCTCCCTATACATATATATCTTGTTCAAAGTTTCAATCGTTAATAAAATACTTTCTATTCATCCACTCAAGCACAGTTAATAAAATACTTTCTATTCATCCACTCAAGCACAGTAGTTTTTCGACCGTGTTAATATACTAACATCATAGAGAAAAATAGTGAAAAGTTAGTTTTTACTAAAGTGACCTATGGAATCATTTTAAACTTCATTGACTCTTTCTCTTTGTTTAAACAAAATAATATTACAGTAAAAATATTATTTACTTTTTATTGTGTAATATTTTTGTATAGAAGTCATATTTCAGATTATCTATTTGGTTGCAAGAAAGAGGTAGCTCCAACATTCCAACATGTGCCAAGTTATCTGGAAAATATGTCTTTGAGTGATAATTCTGTCATAATATGTAGGAGCAATTAAAAAGATTGACTAGAAGGAAAATTTTCGCAAAATCTGGAATTTAGAATTTTCGAATGATTTTTACGGCTTCTTTCAACTTGAATAATTGGAATGGCTTCCTTTTTGAAGCATACCCTTCAATTGTAATCACCAAAAAAATTCTGAATCGAAATTTTGGCGAATCATAACGTTTCATACATTTCTAGGCTCGAAAAACACATTTTCAGAATAAATAAATACGTTGGCCTGTTTGTGAATACGATAATTCAAAAACATTTGAGTCAACCAGATGAAATGTAGTATGAGGATTTAGGCCAATTTTAAATATTTCCATCAAATTTTGAAAGAAATCGAATCAAAGTAAGTCTTCCTGTCTTGTTGTTCGAGTATTCGGAACTGTACAATTACAGAATGTAAAAAAGCATAGAAGCATGTGTATAAAATTTGGTACACAATTTCAGCATTTAAAATGCAGATTCTTATTACATTTTGAACCACATTTATCAAAAGGTTGACCATCTGTCGGTTTGTACTTTCGTACAAACGTGTATATAAAATAATAACTCATTTGTACTCATATAACGCTATGACTTAAATCAATGAAATTCAATATGTGATCTTGTGATTAAGGTACTTACGTATTAAGCCTCGATCATTTTCGCCAAATCAAAAAACGGTCGCCAATAGATTTCATTCGCGCCAAAATTGGTTTGCTACGTATTCAAAAGCATTTTCTCCATCAAAATGAAATTTGGCGAGGTTGGCGCGTTGTACGCGGATCGACGGCCTAATATGTAAGTAATGTGATTACAACTGTAGTTTTGTGTCAAATTTTGATTTCAATTGGTACAAGAGCGTTAAAAAGGAAAGTTTGTACGTTAGATTCCCAAAAATCTACATTCACGTCAAAAATCTATGAACTATGATTCATCAATGATATATAAGACATTAATGATCTTATTCAAGTTTCCAAGAGGGAGACCACTCTTGCTCTTTTCTTTTCTATAATTTACTCACAGATAGTGAACTTAAGAAATCAGAGTTCCAAAATCAATAGTACATTTTATGCACTCTATAATTAGTTGACTTTTTAAGCTTGTTATGATTGAAAGCATAGTTTCAACTGAACTTGAAATTGAAATTTTAATAAATTTCATGTTGCAAATTTTAAAACTAATTTAAACAAAGGAAGGTACTTACGTATGAGACCGTCGATCTTTATCGCCAAATTTGAAGGCGTTGCCAATGAGTTGCTAAACCATCAATGATGGCATAAAACGCCATTATTTAAAAATGTGTTCAAAACTTAACTGTCGTCCTCCATTTTGTTGGTTTCGTTGGCGTCGAAGTTTTATCGCCAAATTTGAATCCGTCGCCAATGAGTTACTAAACCTTTGGCGATAGTTGGCGTCGACAGTCTAATACGTAAGTACCCAAAGGAAATCTTTGCATCTACGAAGAATAAGGATAATGGAAATAAAAGAATGAAAAACTTAAATAAAAAAATACCTTTTTTGACAAACGACGCAGTAGATAAAACAAAATATAAAATATGCATTATGCAGATAGTTTTTAAAATAATAAATAAACAACCACTTTAGACCATTAGCTATTCACCAACTCATTAATAGTGTTACGAACTTGTGATATTTCTCATTTGTATAATTATTTTCATGGTAAAAAAGAAATTTTACAGACAACCCTAATGGATGCCGGGCTTATGATTCTAGTCTTAGGGATCATTCGGAAACTTAATGACGAATCTGCAGACAAAAAGGAAAATTCTCAAAACTACTGGAATTCTGGTAACATTTTGACTACGATTAAAGAAACAATACCCAGTTGGAACTTTCTTTTCCCTACCACATAGACCTTAAAATACCGAGAGGCAGAGCCGAATGTTGAGTTGAGTTCAAGTAAGCAGTCCAGCGAAGTCTCTCCAAAAAGTTCTCTCTGAGCGTTTTGTGTTGTTGCTGTTATCAAACTACTATTTTCTTCTTCTGTGTTGTTTTCTGCAAGTGCTGTTTAGTGTACGAATCTTCTGTGTTTTATTGAGTACTTCATCCATTTTCATGTAGAATAAAGTACTTTATTCTTTGCTGAGACTGATGGACTTTTCACCATATGCCCACTTGTCCAATTTTTCATAGTACTATATTAATAAATTTATATCAACCAATTTCGTTGAAATACAGCTTATCACAACAAAAAAAGTCGAGTTTAAAAAAAATTGAAAAAAAAAAAAAAAAGACAATTATTGGGTCGTTCGAAAAGTAATTTCGTTTTTTCTCGACAAAGGATTTAATTGTATTTTTTTATTCCAACTTCACACTTAAGACGTATAATCATTGTATGTTTTGAGAGGTGATATAGCAATACTTGTTTGTGAAAACGTTCAATTGATTTTGCGCAGTAGTTTTTGGTAGATGCCCTTTTAAATAGGGAAAGCAATAAGCAGCAATTTCGTCATATTTCACTTTTTTCCTGTAGGAAAGGTAAAAATGCTGTTCAAGCCAGAAAGAAATTAACCGATGTGTATGGAGAAGATGCGTTGACAATACGACAGTGTCAGAACTGGTTTACAAAATTTCGATCCGGCAATTTTGATGTCGAAGATGCACCACGTTCCGGATGGCCGGTTGAAGCTGATAAAGACACGATAAAGGTAATAGTTGATGCAAACCGGCGAACAACAACACGTGAGATCGGTGAGAGTTTAAATTTATTGAATTCAACTGTTTATGACCACCTGAAAGGCCTGGGTTTAACCTCGAAGCTCGATATTTGAGTTCTCCATGTCCTCACGGAGATAAATTTGTGTTGTCGCATTGAAGTCTGTGATTCGCTCCTCAAATGTCACAAAAATGATCCACTCCACCATATTATCCAGATCTGGTTCCTTCAGATTATTATTTGTTCCGGTCAATGCAAAATTTTTTGGACGGTAAAACCTTAGTCTCAAATGAAGACGTCAAAATTCACCTTGGATTAGTTTTTTGCCAGCAAATACCAAAAATTTTATGAGCAAGGAATCATGCCTCTACCAGAAAGATGGCAAAAAGTTTTGGATCAGAATGGGCGATATATAATTTAATAAAATAATTATTCATTATACGAGGATCGTCTTTCATTTTCACCAAAAAAAACGAAATGACTTTTCGAACAACCCAATAGTATATTAGTTAGTAATGTCTACAAATTGGGAAATAAAATTAACAAAGTAGGTCTATTAGTTAAGAATGGGTTTATTTTAAAACCAAAGTTTTATTTTGTTAACCTTTCGAAATGATGGGGGTAGATGACCACTGATGACGTATCTTAAGAAAAATAAAAATTCGCGAAATCGGATTAAGGTTCTAATTTCTTGATTTTCTCAACTATTTTAAACATATTGATGGCAGTGGCTGGAAAAAATATATGTTATGCTTCGATTTGATTAAAGGTGTCTATTCATTTGGTGTTACAGTCACATGATACATATAAATTTTCATAACTATTGTAAGCCGTCTAACATCAAATGTATGTCATGATGTCACGCTCTTTTTCCTCCAGCAAAACGGATTCTAAAAATGAAATTGACTCCTTAAATTTGTCGTAAATCACAAGAGCACGAACTGACTTCATTGATGCCAACAAGTACATGACTAATAATTTGCTTAATTTTTAGTTATTATACCTAGTATAGAGAAAATATACTAATTATCAAAAAAATGAACTCGATATTTTGAGGAATCTGTATGGTTTGGACCATTCTTTCGAAAAATACATGTTTTGAAAATGGTCAAACATGCCTATGACAAAGTTAACTCAAGAATGTTTTGAAGTAAACGAATGAAATTTGATATATGGTTTTTGTACCAAATTAATAGGTTTCTGTCAACTTTTGAGCAAAATCAGCTTTAAAAAGTCGATTCCAACTTTTCGAATACACGTTAACACGATTACATTAAAAGGAAGAGAACTAGATGGATAAAAAAAATAATACAGAATTAACAGCTACAGTCTATACAGTTACCAAATTTTGAAGCAAATTCAACGAGTAGGTGAAATTTCAGAAACATGTATGTGGGATAACTGAAAAGTGTAAAATAAAATTTAGCATTTTGAGATTGCAAGAGTAGTTTTGCTTCAAATTTTAGTATTAATTGGTTGGAAAAAACACGTCAAAAATACAAATTCAATTTTGATTTGATATTTCGTAACTATTGTAAACCAAAGTTATACAAGATGTTCTTGGGGATAGCACATTTATTAGATTGTATGCGGGACCACTCTCACTGATATCATAAGAAATTCTTTTTACTGTAATAAAGCAATACTTTTTCTTTACGTAGATGCTAAAATGTTCTAAGTTTTCAACTGTTTATTTTCAGATGTCATGTTTCTAAATTGATTTTTTTAACAGATGAATCGCTATGTTTTATAAAAAGATAAATTTCTACATACAAAGGCAGTATTTTTAGCAGCACTCGGAAACAATTCCTTCTTTATTAATGTTATAAAATATTTTTTTTTGAGAATAACTATTGTTGTTTTATAGAAGTCAGTTGACAGAATATGGAACAACAAAAATAATAAAGTAAGCATTCTTCTCTTTTAATATCATCATTTCAAACATCTGACTATCTCTGCGAGAATACTGAATTGGCTTATGAATTAAAAATAAAATTGGAATAAATTCATAACTTTACGACACATTCCACATGCGCAGTGCAACTGAATTTAAAATTTCATTGTACAGTTCATAATTGGAAAAATTAAAGACATAATAATAACTATTGTCAATAACGTTCCCAATAAAGTTTCTTGTTCTAATTAAATTAATATTAGTTATCTGTTCTCAAAAAAAGTAGAACACGAAATCAAAGAACCTTAATTCTAGCTTTCTACCAAACTCTTTTTCTTTACTTCCGAATTACAAAGTTCTTTTGATATTTTTACTTCTTCTCTTGCACTAAGCCATCGCTTTATTTTGTAACAATCAAGTTCTTTCACTAGCTGATTTAGTTCAATTAAAAGCATTCTTTATTAAGTTCAGACATTTGCATTGTTCAAGTCAACTGATTCATTTGAAATCATTCTACATGTACATATCAGAATGAGGAATTATTCTAGCATAATTATAGTGACATAATTTTTACTGTATTGAAAACATTAGCGATAAATGAGCAGAATGGTCTAATTGCAAATTATCCATTCTTCAACTCAAAGAAAAAGAACAATTTTCTTTATCAAAAACTCAACTGTAACAGCTCTTAAATATTAAAGATTCAATCAGTAAAATTATATATCATTTATAATTATTTCTTTATTAATCCTTATATATACTACATAATAAACAAAAATTATTTTTTCTTATGTATTGGATCACAATATTGCTTACAATAATGAAAGCCAAAATTAAATAAATCATTTGAATTTCTAATCTTCAGATTTGCAATCTTTAATTTTTATTATTTTGTTAATTTTCAATTTCTTTCTCATATTCTCGGCGTCACTAAATCAATGACTACGTCTTTTTCCACAAGATAAACCTAAAATTAAACTTTCATGGTACATTTGCCGAGTATATTATGACAAAAAGCATATAAAAACATGCGTTTCCAGGTAATAGTGATTATCATTTCAGATCCACCAAATTTATACATTCCCCAATCAAATTATCAATCTAATGTTTCTGTATCAAGATTCTACTCCAGTACTTCTAAATTAGTATTCAATTTTAAATAGTTAAGACCAAATTTACTCTATATTTTGGTATTCATCTAGAATAGAAAAAAAGCAAATGTAAAACAAACAACCAAAAGTATAAAAAAATATATCTGAATTTTAAATCGATCGTAGACGATATTTTAATCTGTAAATTTTTTTTGTCGTATGGCAACAGTATTTAATACTTTCTACTTTTTAATTTTAACAAAGTGTTACAATTTATCTCTAAACTAAAAGAAAAGTATAATTTTTAAAGCTTTAATGCTAAATTTGTTATTAAAAATAATGTTGTGTTTCGTATTTTTTCATGGATCGTGTTATTTAAGAATGAAAAATGACAGGAAATCAATATTAAAATTATGAGTTCTAAAAAGTATGATTCATGACTATTCAATTCAGTTATTTTGAGAAAAATTCGTAACATAATCCAAGAAAAATGTTTCTTTGGTGTAAAGTAACATCGTCTTTTAATAAATTATTAAAACAACCACAGAAAACAGAATCAATAAAAAAATGCTTATGCATGGTTTCCAAAAAAAAAAAAAAAAAAAAAAACCGTTATTTTATTCTGATTTAAATAAACGGAAAACCGATTCGTACTTCTTAAGTGACGTAATCTATCACGTGAGTCGAACCGCTTTCAAAACCATAATCAAATCAATCATACAATGGTGCAGCTGGAATATTATCTCATTATTTTTTAAATGAAATTAATTCATTAACATACTGAAATTATAATCATCTATCTGTGATAAAAAAATGCCACCTAATACCAGAAATCATTCAAAGAAATTTAAAATTTCTGAGGAATCAGGATCTAAGGAATTGCCCGTTTTTCATGTGGACATAATTCACAGAAAACTAAAGAAAAAGTTCCATGGATTACGCCTTCACCAAGATGCATCTGTTTACTTGGCAGCAGTGCTGGAATATTTAACAGCCGAGGTTGTAACGTTATCGAAAAAGTTAATTGTGAATAATAACCGAATAAGGTCGTCTCATGTGAAGCAGATACTACAAACAGATCCCGAGCTCGACATTTTGCTATCCGAAGTAACAATTCCTACTGGTTGTTGAAAGTAGTTCCGTTTCTGGAAAAAGAAAGTGCGTGATGTGCTTAACTGCAAACATGAATAATGACGAAATGATATAATTTTTTTTATGTGCGGCTTCAATGTGCTTTAAGGATTTGAATTTTACGACTTCTTTTTTTTTAAACGAAATATATTAACCAAATGGAGTCAGTTACAATATAATAAATAATAACATTGTGTTTTGTGTATCTACTGTACGTTTTTATGACAGGAACTTAGGATAGGTCTTAATGGAACTGGTTAACCAAATGGAGGCCACCAAATCAAAACTTACAATTAAAATTTTAATATTCATTCTTTATTGACTTTTTTATTAATGATTATTTGTTTGACCAGATATCTGTATGGTTTCGTAATTATTTTCTAAGAACTTTTTAATTTATTTTTCTCAATTATTTGTTTGAAAAATTACATATGGTTACTATATACTAATACTGCATAATGATAATATCTTTATTCTTAGAATAACAAACTTCGTATCATAACTTGAAATTTTGAGTTAAATATTAACTATTTTAAGTTTGGAAAATGCAATTTACTTTATAAGCAATTCTGTCACGCTGGTTTATTCTATATTTTATATAGAATAAACCAGAAATTGAACTTAAGAAAGAATATTAATTCTAATATTATTTTCTCTGATTACTAATTTTCAATCATAGCATAAAAATTGATGTTTTTTCCTTTATAATTTGAAATTGTATCCATTGTTGGTTTATTTTAAATCCTTATTTTTATGTTGTATTTTTGTTCCAATATTCGTTAAAAATCTTTAATCATAACATATTCATTTTTTTAAATAAACGTTTGGATAGAATTTATGGTTGCATTATTTTTTTTATCCAAGCATCATGTTTTTTTAAATGAAATTGTTTTTCTTTGAATGCGACAGTGTCTATTTTGGATGGTAACAAAAGCCTGATAATTTTTTGATGAATATAGCATAGATTTTAATTTTTGTTTCGGCACAAGTTATTTGTATGTATAAGTTTAAATGATAGTTTTTATTTATACAAATAATTTATTTGTTTAATTTTTTTATGATTCGTAACTGCAATATAGTAAATATCAACAAGCTTTTTAAATAGTAAAAAAATATCTTGTAAAAGTACTAAAAGGTATTTTTAAAAAGTAGGCAGAATTAAAATATTATTATTAAATATACTTAAAATATTTGAATAATATACTAAATAAAGGCTTATTATTTAAATTTTAAAGAAAAATAATATGGAGGAGCTCTTTCTATTGAAGAAGTAACTACTGGGCTAATTAAGAAGCCTCCTCAGTAGAGCATAGTGAGCGACAATTGCATGATGTTATTTCACTTAGTATGCCTGCGTATAATCACAAAATGTTCTGCATTCATTGCATGTTAATTTTATACTTTTTAACAATTTCAGTAAGTGGTATTTCATGCTTTGTCAATTCAGTTTTATAAAAAAATTGTTATAATTACATGTATATTAGTAAGATCTTTTGCTTATTAATTGTAAACATCTTTGAAAAATGATATTGGATAGCTTGTCAAATGATATAATCCGAAACAAACTTATCTTATTATATATATAAAAATGAAACAGGATATTGTTACAAGCATGAATATCTATCTAGGTATATTAAAATAGCCATATTCGTTGGTGTAATTCGGTTAGGCTATTTAAAGATGATTTTAATTAATATGCTCATTTTTGTGCGAAAATATAAATATTTTATCTCAACTCTTTAATTATAAGTGAATTTATAAGAGAAAAATAAAGATTAAAATGAAATCTGCTATGCCTATTTCAATGTATCATGTCAGAACATCATTTCTTGAACGGCCAAGCACGACGTGCACGTGCGAGTTCAATTATATTTTCATTCATTTTAGTTTGTTTTATTGAATGAGTCACCTTAGTATTGCAAAAGATTTTTAAAAAACTTTGTCTCGCATTTGTTGTTTAAAAAAATATCCCATTTCCTATTTATTTCATTTTATATAACCACGTGCTTAAAATGATATTTCTCTAGGTTTTGTTTGCTGTAGTCATTAACATATTTTTTAAAAATCAGAGCTTTTGTAAATGGGATGGCATCACGCCATTAAAAGCTGATTTTTTGAGATGCTCGTTCAGATAATAAAATTTCAATTTATCGCCTACGGATTTTTTTTAATTTCCCCCCTACGGGTTTTTGTAGACGCCACAAAGCCTCATTCCTAAATCAATATCATGTTTTGACATGATAAAATAATTATAAATACGGATGAACTTTCCAAATAAGAATTATTTCAATAAAATTAAGAAAATATAGATGGTTTCAATTAATATGTGACTCCTATATAAGAGAAAAAAATGTCCATCCACCTAATACTTGAATTATTATTTTTAAGCAAGAAAAATGATTACAAATATAATTTAATAATAATATTAATTATAATTACTGATATCATAAATATATCTCATTAATTTTATATTATATACAAAAACCGGGATGATGAACTAGGATGGAAAAAAACAATGGAAATAAAATAAATTTTGCCGTCTTGCACAATTAACAAATTAAGATAATTGATTATAAAAACATAAAAAAGATTGATTGGAAAATGAAATCAATTTACTGTAAAAAGAGGTTTGATTTTCCTGAAATGGTGTAGCGTTCGAAGTAGACTGTATCATAACGCAATAAATAAATAAAACCCTTTGGAACATCTGCTTATGTATTCCATAACTTAACACCTGCTTTCTTCTTTTCGGTTATTAATTTTGAAATTGCTGAAACATCTAAAAAACTATCATTTTCATTTCACTTTTTTTTTTTTTGAAATTGGCTCGCTATTACTCTTTAAAGGGCCTCAGTACCATAATAATTTTTGAAAATCTACGAATACATCGTTTGTTCAATTTGGAGTGATAAATAATCCTTGAACCCTTCACTTATTAATATGAAAATGGCAGCAATCGGAATGTGTATTTAGTGAGATATGGAATTATTTTGTCTAACGCGATATCGGATGCCACGCCTGCTTCCAGTGTTTACATCAAAACTTTTTTCACGGTCATATAGCAAAGCAGCTTACTTTTTTTCCACGAACTATAAGGCAGGACAGATGTTTGGTACTGTGACGGTTAAATTTTTGTTTATAGTTTTACTGTATTCACTTTTTTTTTCGATTAAATTTCTCGCTTATTATAATCGTCATCAAAATGATTAATTTCATATAGATTTCAATCAAATGCTCTAGCAATTTTTGCTGTGTATTATAATACAGATATTTGATACATAGAACCGCAGATCATTTTATAAATATTTTGACGAAAAAATTTTTATCGAATAAAAAAAGGCAAAGTTTTCTATTTTTTTCTTTTAATCCCGCCATATGAAAATGTTCATTAATAAATCTGATAATAATATATATTAATAAAATTGATATCAGAGCTTATGAATACCACATTATTGTTCTAAGAAAAAGCCAGCTTGATATGAGTTGATTGTATTACAATTTCATTGTGTTTTTCCCGCCAAAATTCTGTCTATTACAAATTGTTAAATGTTAACGACATTTTTTCTGTTCACCTTCACTCTTAAATACATGCTTAATAGGATTAGAAGTGGATTTTTAAAAATTTCGTTTAGCAATTTTTTCTAATAATGTTCAAATTTTTAAAAAATTTCATATTCTGCAAAAAATTGCACATTTTGAACAATAATTTTTTCATAGAAACTATTATAAAATTCGAAAATCCGATCCCTAATTTTATTAAATACATTTTGAGGTCCCTTTAAAAATATAAGGAAAAATAATGAAAATTGTGCGAAAAAGCATTTTGAAAAAAAGGGTTAATATTTAAAAAAAAATTTAAAATCTTTATAAATTTGTGATTTTTTTTAATCTGAAAAATATTTTTAATTTTTTGTTTATTGGACATCTATTTGTCTCAAGATTTGGAAATAGTGCAAAATGTTTTTGTTATCGAGTACCCATAATACTTTAACGAATGAATATCCTCAAGTATAAATCTCATATCAAATGCAATTTTTTAAGGTTGGGTTTAATTCAGTAAAATAGGGGTGAGAGGTAAGGACATATTTATATTTAATAAAGTAAATTCTCGAATTGTGCGCATCCTTCCCCTTATCACCTTTTTATATAATAGAATCGTCGAAAAATAAACAGTATGTCAATAGAAATAGCTTTGCTTTTCGATTCTGGTGAAGGTAACGAACATTCGACTATAGAATAACTAGAAATCGTATAAATTTCCAATTCTTTCAGTAAGAATATGTGTTACAGAAAAAAAGTCATTTTTTTTCAAACATCTGCGGTGTAAAAATGATTGCCGGAAACTTATTTCCTGGAAACCAGAAGATGAATATTAGAAAATATGTATATCTATGATCGATAAAGTTGAATCTTATAATTGATAAATCTGATTCATATATCTCAAGATAAAATAATGAATGGAAATTACTGCTAAGAAAACTAAATATCCCAGTTTTTTTTATTTTATTTCAGTGCCAATAAAATATGGAGAAAAGCTTTGGCACCAAGCTAGATGTAAATAAGTTTAAAAAATAATGCCACTTTATACTCGTTAGAAGGCTGAGTTCATGCGTAGAAAGTACTGATTTATGGTTGTCACAATTTCATAAGATAGATTCATGCATTCCGTGCCTGGCTATAATTTGCCAATTTGTCGCCATTGGATTTTTCTTTTCCACTGCGTATCGTATTAAAATTATGGCATATTGATACAAAGTAAAATAAAAAACCTACTTTTAAAAAGTTTTAGACCCCCCCCCCCCAAAAAAAAAAAAATCACAAACTTACACTATAAAGAACAGAGAGCTAGAAACGCCAGAATTAATCTATGATAAGTGATAAATTTTTTCCACGCCAAATTCTACATAGTAAGGAAAAATACAATACAATGTACCATCGTCAGCCTTGGACCGAACAGAACTTTTCAACATTTTCCGCACACAATTGACCACAGCAAGCATGTCAACGCCTTTCGAACACAATTTTCATTCAAAATGGAGCTCCTCCACATATTAGCCGCTATAAAGAATGTTCTTCATAATCCTTTTTCAGAAGAACGTGTCATTAGTAGTCACTTTTCGTGATCTGTGGCCTCCCCGGTCTCCAGATCTAAATCCATCTGGCTTTTGGTTTTGGGGGCTTTTAAAACCTCTTGTAAGTCGTAATAATTAAAAATTTACTTTGATTTAAAAAGCAGCATCTTACGGCTTATTCTTACTATTTCCCAGAACACACTACGGCCATCTGTGGAACATGCTATCTTACGATTCCAAATGGTAGTCGAAAATGATAACTATTATGTTTAACATGTTTTGTTGTAATTAAATTTGTCAAGACTATGCTAAATGTGTAACTCATTTGAGAACTGTCCCTGGCGGCGAAATCTTCAACTAGTTTTTGATTTGCTCAAAGAAATTCTTATTCCATCATTATGTCCGACTCAAAATTTCATAACTTTCTGAAGAATAGTTTCGCCTGTAGACAACTTTAGAGTTGGGTCGTTTAGTTGGGGACACCCTGTAGATAAGATACAGTACACAGGTTAATATCTATAGGGTTGATGACCTTCAAAGCTTGAGATAAAACTAATAACGGATCTACTGTCTGTCGGTCAGTACTGTTAACGCAACAATTCAGAAGTGCTGTGACTTAAATTAGGTATGGAATTTCGTGACTAAAAGTGTAGTTTTATTATTACAGTTTGATTGGAAACGCATTGGAAATTTTGATTACAATTAGTTGGGAAAATCATCTAAATTCCAAGTTTGATTTCCGGATATTATTAATCGTAAGCTTGGATTAATTGCCAAAAATTACCCAACGGATGTAGTAAGGATGCTAAATTCACGCCATATGTTAATATTTCATTACTATTATTGCACTTCAGTGCTTTACATGACATTTTCTAGCAAGGCACACACACACATACATGTAGCATTATTATTTGTTGAAAACGGGTGGTTTCGTAGACACAGATGACGCTTTGAATTTTTAAGTTCGTTTTATTCCGTCACGGGAAGCAGGCATTAGGTAGAAGCAGAAGTGACGAGCACAACACATAACGACAAAAAACAAAATGGTGAAAAATTAATTAAACTTTTATCCCCGTGAATATATATTGTGAGATTTTAATAGGGATTTTCTGGACACAAGCTTAATCAGACAAGGAAACGCATAGGGATCTTTTAAAAAGTATTTCATTTAGCTCAGAAATTTTCATCCTTTCACTCGGAGCGGGAGAATATGCCGACTTTTAGCTGATACAGCAACTTTACAAAGCTTCTGTTGAATCAAATAACTAGAACAAGTTGAATGGATCAGGAAAATTAGAGAATATTTTTAGTACGAAGTTTCTATGAGTTGAACTAAATTGAAAGTTAAGAAATTAATTTGGATTTAAATTAGAGTTTAAAAATCATTACACATATATATAATTTTTTAAAGTTTCGTTTTCATTTTTTTAGCTGGCAAAGAAAGTTTTGGAGCTCGACCGATTTTGAAATGGGGTGAATGTAACATTAATCCTCATTTGCAAATTGCACATTAGAATAATAAGATAATATTAAAATGAAAAACAGAAATAGATAAATAAAAACAAACGATTCAAAAAGATCAGGAAGATGTTTTCAGATTTTTTTTTGTTCTGATGAAAAAGGCTTTCTGTCGCGAAATCCTACAATAAATCACAAAAAATTCCATTAGATAAGAATGATAATAGCAATATGAGCACCAGAAATAGAAAAATAAAAACAAACGATTCAAAAAGCTCAGGCAGATGTTTTCGGATTTTTTATTTTATTTTTTGGTGGATAATTTAGTTTTTATTTAATAAAAAATTAACCACTCATTTAATCAGAATAAATATTAGCCTATGATCTTCTGTAGACTATAATCTATCGATTTGCTCAATTTCATCCAATTTCGTTCAACCGTTCTAGCGTGATTGAACCACATCATCCATCCATCTAAATTTTCATATTTATAATAGTAGTATAAATAAATTTAAAAAATTAATATACTACATATCTGCCATCTTGAAATTCAATAATGAAATGGTACATTTTCATTTAAAAAAGTATAATGAAAAAAATGGTATTTAAATATTTAATTCAAAAAGTGATCTTTTGGGAAAAATTAGAATTTTAATAAAAAATAATACAATTTTAAACAAAGGATATCAATGTATAATGTTATGATTTGCTGTGTAAAGAAATGCATGTTT
>JAOUZG010000678.1:5718503-5730173 GCA_026289955.1 Argiope argentata | reverse complement strand
TGTTTGAGTTAAATTGGAATTGTTTAATTCATAGACTTCCCGATAAAAACGTCAAAATGATGCACAGTCTTGAATGTCGAGTCACACTCAGCATCGAACCGCAAAGGGTTAATTTATTCCATACGTAGTATAAAATGAAGTCTCCTGAAAGCACCTGTACGTTTGAACCGCAAAAACTCGAGAAATGGTTAACGGATATTGGAGATATTTATACCATTTTGTAGAGCATTTATTGGAGAAGGTTTTAGTGCATTAAAATCATATCAAAATAAAAAGGTTATTTTTATAATTGCTATTTCAACTTACCTACGCATGCGTGAAAACCTCACACTGCGCATGTGCAAAATGTAAGAGCTGTGGTACGCATGTGCGATATATTTCTTTGCTTACGTTTGATTTTAAACAGCGATTCAAATCTCATTATGCTGAAAAGAAGGAAATCCAACCTCGAAATGATCGCCTGTGTTTTGTCTACGGACATATATTTTTACCTTTGTAACTGTCTAAATATTTCTGAATGTGCGCTATAAAAAATTTTTCAGCTATTTTTTATCATTTCTAAATATATTTTTATGTTTGTTTGATGTTGCGTAACATTCCGACGTCATATCGGGTGGAGGCGAGATACGAGTTTAAAGCTAATTTATCTTCTTAAATGGTATGCAACAGGGAACATCGTGAGGGGATTGCAAGTTCTTTAATAAAATAAACAAAATCATTAGAGCAATTTGAACCATTTATTTACTGTCTAAACATGATTTTCAAATTTTATACATATCTGCTGTTTGATACCAAATCTACATATCAGATATCTTTCATCTAGATAGTTGCATTTCTGACCTGTTAGATTTATATTATACAGAAAAACAATTTAAAATTTTAAACTCATATATACTTTGAAAATGAAAATAATTATTTCAACAGGTATATTTTTCTTTGAAGGATTTCATCTGACAATTTTGTGAGCCGATGCATACCAAATTTAATCAAGGTTCTTTTTTTAATGGAATTATAATTGTTGATGTTGATGTTACTTATGGCACTTGCCATTGGACAAGCCCCGCTAATGAAAGCATCAGTAGATTTAAGCCTAATCAGAGTCTCTTGTTTTCGAAGTAGCGCCAACTAGGGTCAACAGTACGACTTAGCTACACACTCACCACATTTGCTTGCACAGACCCTTTTTACAGGGGGGCACAGTCACACACCTCACAGATAGCACACAGAAGAACAACCAGGCCCGAACCGGGACTCCCAGAACATGAGGAAGACGCTCTACCTCTGAGCCAGAGAGCCGGCATGGAATTATAGTACCCACAAAGAATAAAATAAAATTAAACGTTTGTTCTTTCGAATGCAGAAAGGAGAGAAGTAACGATTAAGAAACTTAAATAGGAAATTTTTTATGATAGCTGTATTTTCACGATTTTAATTTCATTCTAATGGATTATAAAAGTTTCTCAAAAGATTCCTCAAATATAGAAATATGATTTTAAAATAAAGCTGTATGATATTCACTAAATTTTGATATACAAACAATAGTTTCCAGAATATAGCAGAAACAGCGAACCGAATTATTTACTTGTACTTGTTTTTATACATTCAATTACTGCAACGCAACATAAACAACAGTTACATTTTCATGCAGTATCTCAGGCCGCGTCCATCTAATCAAAGACTGTATTTCACTATAAAGACTCAATTAAGTTTGCGTACATGTTAATTTCGAAAAGGTTCGTTATTATTTCGCATAAAAATTTGTTAAATTTAATGACAAACGATTTTTTTCTTCTCTACACAAAAGTTCTTTTCCAAAATCTCTTTCGGAAAAAACGCGCGCTATTCGTTTCAAAATAATTTATAATGCCAAGGTTTTCGTGAGTTGATAGAAATTATATATTTAAAACGTGGATTGTAATGTT
The DNA here is from genome assembly GCA_026289955.1 of Argiope argentata. NCBI lineage: Eukaryota > Metazoa > Arthropoda > Arachnida > Araneae > Araneidae > Argiope > Argiope argentata. The sequence goes on along the minus strand of JAOUZG010000678.1, from coordinate 5,728,251 downwards.
TAAAAGTTCGAGAATTCCTTCTGCAAACATTCTGCAGACAATAATCTTCAGTAATCTGATAGATATAGATAATATGATAAATGTATTAGTGAATAGTCATTTAAAAATATATTGACTCCAAAATTTATGTTTATTGTACAAAATATTGTAAAATTATAGAGAAAAGTAAGATATATGTAATAAACATAAGGACCAGAATAACTTGGTTGGTAGGGTATCAAATTCGCATCCCTTGGATTTCGAGTTCGAATCCGCCAGAAGAAGACTCTCCGTGTGTGTGTATGTGGTGGCTGGTGCACGTTAAATCTGTTCGTGGTCACAAAGTCCTCCATGTATATTAATTCTACTGGGGGAACTGAGTTAGAGGTGATCGTTCTCTGTTCCAAATCTAAATTACGATCTGTGGATGAATGAATGAAACGCATGAATGAAGTCAACCCCGTAAAAAGAGTTTCTGACGTGTGTGACCTAGAAGTCAGACCTCTGCCTTCAGGTGATCAGGAGTCCATACCCTCAGAAGCTTCCCTTGGGGGGGGGACCTCGTAATTGAGGAGGATATGCTTCTTGTATGGTGGTTGGATCTCGCCACTATTGAAGGATACACAAATAGGTGGGGATTGGAATCCTCCCATCGTACGTATTTCCTACTGTGAGGGTTGTACCGTGGTCGGTGATGGCCATTAGGACTCAACTACAGTTTCTGCCAGTGCTGCGGAGTTGGTGAGTATATAATTAGCCCTCAGAAGCTACTGCACCCCTCCTTCTGTCATAAAGTGGAACATGAGAACAACAACATTAAAAACATATTGTCAATATCACTAATATCGATATGTATTCGTTTTTTGAATCTAACCACTAGTCGTCCTAAAAACGGCCGATTTTTGGAGAGATCGGATTAGTGAAATGTCAAATTATAAAAAGATCAACATGTTTCATTTTATCTATATTGGGAGTATAATATGAAATAAATAAAGCATTTCTTTTAATTTAAAGAATGTGTCTCCGTGTATCCCCACCTGAGGTATACGTGTACTTTCTTTCTTAGTAGACATTCCTAGAACCTTATTCCCTTTATTTTTTATTTTCCTCTAAAGCTGATTACTGATAATCGAACAAGGAAAAGAATCAGGGCGAAAACACTAAAACAGATGTAATTACATTTTATTATGCCATTAAAAAACTTTTTTTTTGTGAAAATATAACACTTACTTTTATGTTACAAGAGAGGAATTTTCCTGGTCTTAAATCCTTACATAAGATTTACAACGCCGAGAATTTTCCGCGAATTTCTTTTTTCATAATAAGAGTTATGAAGAATAAAATATTATAATTAATTGCATTTTATCAGTAGTTTCGTATTATTTAAGCAATATGAATGTCTTAGTCAAGATTTGCAATAAAAAATATTTCTTTATTTTTACTGTCGATATTTATGCATCTTTAGAACTATTTCTGAAAAAAAAAAATATTTAGGAAGCAGTTAGAAATACAAAATGAAATCTACTATCGCAAATTTCAAGTTATCATGTGAGAACATTATCATTTATATTAATTAATTTAAATCGATAACCAGATAACCAGTTCATTTTCAATTTTTTTAGCTGCCAGACAAAGTTTTAGAGCTCGATCAATTTTGAGATGAAATAACAACTACGATGTCTTGAAACTTGAAAGAATTAGGAGATTGGGATTTATAGCATCAAAGGCTGTTATCCCCTTTTCCAAATGAAAGCAAAAACATTACATCAATAAACACTAAGAGCGCACACAAACAGCCAATTTGAAGTTTCAGTCACTGTTACATAAAAGTTCCTCTGATGCGATTTCGTCTATTTTCAAGATGCTATGATGTCATAGTTCTAAATCAACATTTTAAAAACGCATATGTTGTGAAGAAGCATACGTAATAATAAAGCCATACTGATAATAGCAGGTCAAACTTTTAAAAACCCACCTGCTTTCAAAGAAGCATACATAATAATAATGCAATACTGGTAAAAACAGGTAAAAAAATCTTCAACTGATAATTTCTGGTTCGGCATAATCTTTATTTTTGGCCCGTATATTTCGGAGACACCAAAAGTGCTTAACTAATACTACATCATGTTCTCACACGATAAAAAAAGGCAAAACTTTTTGACTAAAAATATCTGGCAACAGCTTTCTATTTAAAATGAGAAATATCGTTTGCTCTTTTTATATTTATTCTTCTTTCGTGGATTGAAAGTAGTGATTTTGCGCTTTCTGAAAAGAAATATTTCTATTCTGTAATTCAAAAACATTGTAAAATGTATGGATAAAAATTCCTATGTGAAAATCAAGCTACATTAGTAACCGATTAAAGGGAAAAAACTCTATAATTAATTTTGAAAAGAAAATTCCCATCGAATACTCCGAAAAAGTACGTATCATTTCAAAAAATTCTAAAGTGAAATCACTATTGACAAGAGAAAATCCACCGACGCAGATATCAGGTTCAAAACCTTTAGATACAGTTTTACCAGCAATGAATAAAATAAAAAAAATTAGATTTTCAAATTTAAAACTCAAAAAGCAACATTATATTCACTATACCAAGATATGCAGTTTAATGTACAATATTTAACAGAATTCTGTATGAAAACTATTTAACAGCAAATAAATGAAAATACATTGTAACCCTTGAAGGAGCATGGATTTGCCTAACTTTTAATGAATGCAATAAAAATCGCCATATTTATTATTGAAAACGAAGAGAATAAAAAATTTACAAACCTAATTCTGTCAATACAAGGAAAATGTCAGTAAGGGTTTATAATTGTCCCATAATTTTCTTACAATCTGAAATTTCAAATAAAAAAAAAGCGTTAAAATTAGCTTAATGTACTTTTTAAAGAAAGTTTTTTTGCCAATATTTTCAGAAAAAATTTCATTTCTTAATCTCATTGACTTTTAAAGCGTGAAACTTCTTCAAGTAAAAAATACAAGTCATACTTAGAAAAATTTCTACTGTATTCTTTGCAGGTAAAAAAAATTGGAAACTGATCTAAATATTAACCTTGAATTCGAATCGTTTTAATTCTTTCATTTAATATTCAATAGTTTGATTTTCCTTTTTTTATAGAAAACTAAAGAAGAAGGATCCTGTTCAAGACAAAAAAATTGAAATTATAATCCAGGAATTTAGAAGACAGATGAATCGGATATTTATGTTTTTAATACTACAATGACTTTCTAATGGAACTGTCTCCATTAGAAAGATTCATAATAAACTGAATATAAAAGCATGACTTCCATGTCTACTAGTTTGGTGAAATGAATGGAAAGAATTAGGAGATTGGGTGTATCCTCTTTGGCTTTTATCCTCTGTTTCCAGAAGAAGTTTAATTCAATTAACAGCTACAAAGCAGTTACGATGATGAGATTTTATCCATATTCGAGATTCTAAAATTCCAGTGGATTTCACCCCATGCTCGTGCAAGTTAAATTATGTTTTTATTCATTTTAACTGTTTCATTGAATGAGTCACTTTAGTACTGCAAACGATCGAAAAAAACCTTGTCTCGCATTTATTGTTTTAAAAAAAATATCACATTTCCTGTTTATTTCATTTTATACAATCGCGAGCTCAAAATGACATTTTTTGTAGGTTGTATTGACTGTAGCCATTCACTTATTTTTTTTTTTTAAATCAGAGCTTTTGTGAATTGGATGGCATCCCTTTATAAAAAACTGATTTTTTTGAGATGCTCGTGCAGGTAATAAAATTTCAATTTATCGCCTACGAATTTTTGTTGAAGCCGAAAACCTCATCTCCAAAACAACATCATGTTCTAACATGATAAAAACTACAGAAAAATCAATAAAAAAATTTCTACATTGAAAAGTTTCCAAAGCATTTTAAATAAACATACGCACATTTTTGCCTAAAAAAATTGAGAATACAGCCACGAAATGTTTGTAATATCTCGCATATAAAGAAAATGTTAATATTTAGTTGCACGTCTTTTGGCATGTATAATGATCTTTAAACATTGTGGTACCGATTCGACCAACTTTTGGTGGTATCCGAAGATATTTCACCTCATTCTTCTTGCAACAATTGTTTTAAATGGATCTTCTTTTTAATTTTATGTTTTTGAACCACTATTTTGTATGTGGCCCACAGATATTCAATGGTATTCATGTCAGGTCAGGGTACTGTGGTAGTTTGTGCAACTGCTGTTAACAAAAACACACACCATATTTTGGCATTATTTGCATTATCTTTGGGGTCGTTGTCCTGCTGAAAAATGTAATTTCCATCTAAAACCAAATTTCTAGAACTTTCCTTTAGATTTTTGCCACTTTATATTTCATCAAACTTGCTGCAGAAATTTCTCAAATCTTAGGCTGTGCAAAATATAATCAGACAAGCTAGATATAAAAGTCAAACTGTTAGAGAGAAACCTTTTAACAGATTAGAAATTCAGAGAAATAGTTTGAATTTTTATAAACTCATCAAAAGAAGACCAATAATTTTTGGAAGAAAGTAACACTTAGGGATGATAGAAAATTCAATATTTTTGGCTGTGAAAACCGTTTCAACGTATGAAGAAAGCCTAATACTGCTTTGGATTAAAAACGATCACGGTTTACAGTTAAATATGGTGATGACTCTGTCATGATTTAGGGTGGTATGGCTTCATCCGAGATAGGAAATTCATTTCTTATTGAATCATATGATTTACTTAAATATACTTAAATATGCAGGCTTTCTAGCATAGAAATAGCGCGTCTTCCTCCTGTTCTGGGAGTCCCGATTCAGGTATGGTTGCTCTTCTGTGTGCTATCTGTGAGGTGTGTGACTGTGCCCCCCCTGTAAAAGGCAAGCAAATGTGGTGAGTGTGTAGCTAAGTCGTACTCTTGGTCTTATCTTGGTTTATTGGTGTTACTTCAAAAACAAGAGGCGCTCCTTTCGGCTTAAATCTGCTGCTGTATCAGCAGGGGGGTTGTCCGTAGAACCTACCCTAAGTATGTCCAACAACAACATATTTAAATATACTTCGTAGAAATCTGAAGGAAAGTGCTAAAAATTTGGCTTGAGGTGGAAATTTCATTTTCCAGCAGGACAATGACCCCAAAAGAATGCACGTAACGCTAAAATAATGATGTGTTTTCATAGCAAACAGCATTTGCACGCACTACCACAGCACCCCTACATCAATACCATTGAATGTCTGTGGGCCACATTCAAAATAGTGGTTTAAAAACACAAAATTAGAAACAAATCTTATTTAAAACAATTGTTGCAAGAAGAATGAGGTAAAATATCTACAAATGACACCAAAAATTGGTCGAATCGATACTACAATGCTTAAAGGTTATTATAAAAGCCAAAAGACATGCAATTAAATATTGACATTTTCTCTCTATGCGAGATATTACAAAAATTTCATGGCTGTGTTCTCAATTTTTTGAGGCAAAAATCTTTTTATGTTTATTTAAAATGCTTCTGAATTTTTTCAATGTAGAAGTTAATTAATTTATTTTTCTTTATTCTTATTTAAATGAAACCATATTTTATGTTTATCAAGTGAGCGTGAAGTGTACTCTAAATTGTTTGAGCAACTGTAAACACACACACACACACAGGAGAAAGAGAGAGAGAGAGAGAGAGAAGGATTTCAAATACACGTAACATAGAGACAAATGTTCAAAACGCATAATGAAAGAGTGACCATGAATTTATAATCAGAAATAGATTTTAAATTACGGACAATCAATTAACTAAGTTGGTGCTAAGCTGGAATTTCAGTGACGGAAATCAAAGAGCGAAAATAAACAGATTTTCTATTTACGTAAAAAAAAAAAAAAAAATACAGCGTCTCCTTTAACCCCTTCCGTTAATTTACCCGAAGCTCGAACCCGCCGCTGAAGTGCTGACGTCAACGCTAAGCAGACATTCGGAGAGCAGCATCCGCCAAGACAAAATAGAGGATCTGATTTTTGTAAATATACCGCTGTTATTTTAAATGAATTGCACTCGGCATTTCGAGAGTTGCTCGGATCTCGCCGTCTTTCGTTACGAGCAACATTTTTATGCGCGCTGACTCGGTAAATAGCTATTTGAACATTTCTTCAGAAAAATTCGAAACTTGTGTGTTATATTTCTATTCCGAAACGAAATAAAATTTGTTTTACTTTGAGGTAAATGTAATTCTATATGAGTTTTAGATGCATCATCCTGAAGAATGTTTCCCTCATACCACTCTTCTCTTTAATAGCGGTAGCTCGTCATTTTAAGTACGAGCGGTAATGTTACGGTAAAAGACGAGTCTCAATAAAGTTTATAAAAGACTAAAATGAAATCTGCTTTGCATATTTCAATGTGTCATGTCAGAACGTCATTCCTTGAACGGCCAAAGCACCACGTGCTCGTGCGAGTTAAATTATATTTTTACTTATTTTAATTATTTCGTCGAATGAGTCACTTTGGTATTGCAAACGATTCAAATAATTGTATCGCTTTCATTGTTGTAAAAATTATCGCATTTCCTATTTATTTCATTTCATATAATCGTGTTGTTTCAAATAATTCTAAAGTGAAATCACTTTTGAAAAGAGAAACTCCACTGATGCAGATGTCACGTTCAAAATATTTTGATACAGCTTTACCAACAATGAATAAAATAATAAACCAAGATTTTCAAATTTAAAAACACGGAAATCAACATTATATTCACTATACCAAGGCATGCAGTTCAATGTACAATATTTTACAGAATTCTGTGTCAAAATTATTTAAAAGGAAAAAGATGAAAATATTTTGTGACCCTTGAGGGAGCATGGATTTGCCTTACTTTTAATGAATGAAATAAAAATCGCCATTTCTAATATTGAAAACGAAGAGAATTAAAAAGATTAACATGAAAAATGCTAGGCATATATCAATGTATCATGTCAGAACATCATTTCTTGAACTTGCTAGCACCACGTGCTCGTGCAAGTTAAATTATATTTTCACTCATTTCAATCGTTTCATTGAATGAGGCACTTTAATATTGCAAACGATAAAAAAAACTTTGTCTCGTAATTATTGTTTTTAAAAAATATCCCATTTCCTACTTATTTCATTTCGTATAATCACGTGCTCAAAATGACATTTTTCTAGGTTTCGTTTGGTGTAGTCATTAACTTATTTTTTTAAATCAGAGCTTTTATAAGTGCAATGGCAACGTGCTATTAAAAACTGATTTTGTGAGATGCTCGTGCAGAAAATAAAATTTTTATTTATCGCCTGCGGATTTTTGTTGACACCACAAACCTCATTCCCAAATCAATATCATGTTCTGACATGATAATAAACGCTTATATTTTTTTTAAAAGTGACTTTTGTTTTTAATATGTTTAAAACTCTTACGCTCTGTTAATCATTTTGAAAATTAGCTAGATAAATTAGCTGAATATGCATAATTAACTTCCATTTGAAATTCTTTTTTTTCATCGCTTATTACAAGGTATACAAATACTTAAACCTCTGCGGTGCGCGGACTTTTAGTATTTTATTACCCCTTTTTAAAATCTAATAACCATAATTTTGCCTTTATAAGACTGATCTGCTGTTTGCTATTAACTTCACAAACTCTAAACACTTGGTTTGCCAATTTTTTTTTGGGGAGGGTTGATAATACTATGGAGCCATCTAAATCTTTCTGATTTGTACTTTCACCGTATACCTTTGTTCGTAACGTTTCTTTCGAATAGTCATGGTTCGTATTAACTTGAATAGCTTTCTGAAAAATGTAAAGCTAAGTGAGGTAAATAATTGAAGAACTTTATGTTAAATCTCAGGAAACTCTATTTGTGAAAAAGACGAATTATACATTTAAGTTCAGAATTAACTTATTTGAATTGATTGATAAGCAAACTACAGAGTTAGAAATATAATTGTGACAACCTTATAATTTCAATTAGTTACAACAATGATCTTGCTTGTTGCCATTTATGTAGTGTAAAGATTCTTTCCCTCCTGTTAACCGTTATGACATCTAGTCAGCTGTGGGGTGAACTGTATGACTCTCTCTCTTTGTAATTACTCCAGACGAGGTATCCCCCCCTGATGACGATGATGTCACGTCCGCTTTACCACGGAAAGAGGAGTGCAGTAGCTTCTGAGGGTATGGACCACTGAGCACACGAGAGCAGAAGTCTGACTTCTAGCTCATATGAGGATGAAACACACACACACACTCACTTACACAGTCCCTTTTTATAAGGGGTCACATTCACACATCTAACAGATAGAACAAAGAAAATTGCCCAAATCGGGACTCGAACCCGGGACTCCCAGATCACGAGGAAGACGCGCCACCTCTGCACTAGAATTCCGGCTCTCCCTACTCCCCTCAATGGTATCATTTGGATTTTGAGTCAAGTCCAGCTAATAAAGCACACGTACGTTTACTTTCCTTCCAAAGAAACAAATCGTATCTTAAAAGAGGAAGAGTGTCAAAACCTTCGAATGTGAAGGAATCTTTATTGTGAATACGAGGGCGGGTCATTCCCCGGGCCAACTGGAGACCAGTGGGGATATTTCAGAATAATTATTGGATAATCGGGTTCTCAAGTGCACCAATGCGAAAATTAGAGGAGGATTTTGGACTGAAGATAAAATTCAACATTTTGGTGAAGGGATCTGCTGGAGAGTTCTAGAGAGTCTTCGTAATTTCGAGGTCTTTGGAAAATCTTCATTTGAAAGAAGCGAGAGAAGCTTCGTGTGAATCGAATTTCTGATTTAAGATCCGCCCGATGATCATTGGTGGATTTCTGGAGCGGCTTCTGTAGTAGCCGGATGCGTTAACAGAGTGTTAGCCTTTCTTGTGAGGTTGTTTCTCCGAAATTAATCAAGGAACTATTCATATATAACAGTTAACTGAGATGTAAATATTATCAATTATATTAACACAGATGAGAACGAGTTGTTTTTGTGTATATAAGGTTGTAAATAAAGAATTTGTCTATAAACGCTATCCTCTTATTTGATCGGACCGGATCAAGTCATTACAGTAGAAATTGTAGATTAGATGTAGCAATGCGTATTGATTATATTAATATTTATGGTTTGGTTAAACAGCCCGTAACTTCAAGACTCTTGTAGAATCTGACAGAAAATGTTCGGGGGCAGTAATTTCTCTTAATCCTAAAATAATTTTTGTATTTTGATTAAATAAAGAGACATCCATCGGAATCCAGGTATTCCAGATTCAGATATTACATCAAAATATGTAGCACCTTGATATGATATACTAATACTAGACCACCGACTTATAAACGAAGTTTTATTACTTATTAAACCATCTGCGCTTCTATTTAGAGACCCTATTTATTGCGAATAAGATTATTATTAGAATTGCCAGCAATATGAACTAAACCGATTCCAAGTCATGTTTACAGCAAAATTGCGGCTATTAAATTTCTCATGTCTGTGTTCCCACCATCTTGCGTTTGTTTGATGCCCGCAATGTAATGACGATGAATATTTAAAAAGTGAACATATTTGGCGCATTGATTGGTCAGCCAAACCAGATCCTCGCCACATTAACCAAGAAAGCCAAAAAGATTGAAATGAAATCTGCTATGCACATTTCAATGTATCATGTCAGAACATCATTTCTCAAATGGCTATATATATATATATAGCCGTTTGAGAAATATATATATATAGCATGAAAATATAGTTTGATATATATATATATATATATATATATATATATATATATATATATAT
>JAOUZG010000678.1:5692719-5710045 GCA_026289955.1 Argiope argentata | reverse complement strand
ATATATATATATATATAATGTTTTATTATAACGAATAATTCTGGATAGATAGCGTAAATTAAAACTATCCTGCAAGATATTTTCTTCTTTATTTAATTCAAATTTTTTAGAAATTTAAAAGAGAAAAATAGCATGACTCATATTAAGGAGATTTAGAAAATACAAATGGGCTATTAAATCTTTTTACGCTATTTTTCTATAAATGAATGATAGCAAATTTAATTGTTAAAAAACATATAATATTACTGAAAATGCTCCTTTTATTTTTTCTTATCATTTGATTTAAAAATTTCGTGTTTCCTCAATGTGATGAAAATAAAACCAAACGATAAAAAAAAATCGTCTGTTTTCTTTGTGCAGCTGGTTCTGGATAGCTTTCTTCCTTAAATAATAAATTTTCCAACATTTTATGAATTTCTTTCACTCTCCTCCCAAGTGTATTCCTCTTTAAAGTGGCGCCAGCTCACTGATAGTCAGTCTGAGATGCTGGGATTGCACTTTCTCAAAATAGCTCCTCTATTTATTCCACTTGCCAAATACTTCCGTTCTTCTCTCTTTTCACGTCATAGAAGATCTGCAGATATTCTTTTTCCCGATACTTACTAAAAGAAAGCAGCTCAAAATTGATGACTAACATTTTTATGATACCCGTGAGAGAAATATTTTGTGAGCAAAAATTAGTTGCTTTGTAATAAATAATTTTAAAGAAAGAAAGAAAGAAAAACTATATTTGGGTAAAAATATAATGTTTCTTTTTGTTCATTTACAATCAAAATGTTATTTTAATTAAAGGAAAACAAGACAATTTAGGCCATAAGTTGTTATATTAACAAGTTAACTAAATATAATTAAAATGCAAGTTAAAAAATATATTAAAAAAAGATAAACCTAATTTTTATCCTTGAAAATTTGTAAAAGAAAAAAAAATGAAGACATTATGGCTCAAAATTAATCTTAAATTTGAATCTAGATCAATTATTTTTATAAAATGCTTTATATACAAATGATAGTATTTTAAAATAATGGCAGCATATAATTTATTTTTATGGTTTGTAAGAATAATTTCCCTAAAAATTCTAGTAGATAGTTCATTGTATCGAGTCAAATGTATTAATGTCAAATATTTTAATAATGTCAAATATTTTAATACCAGGGAAATACACCTGGTATTGACCCTAATTTAATGTATGTGCATTTTCAAATAAAATTTGAATTAAATTATAAGCATTAATTATTGCGCAAATCATTATCTTCTAAATATATCAGCCAAATTATAAGTAAATGAATTACATCTAAAATTCTATAAAATTAAATGGTAGTAATTTAATTTTTTTCCCGAAATTTCATTATGTATAAATTTATATTTAACAACGCATAAAAAAGCATGTTTGACTTTAGTGTACATTAATTATGGGGATTCGATATTTTTTGATGTCGTTGAAGTTCGAATTAAGAACTTAAAAGTTAATTGAAGCAATAACTATCACTCGCTGAGTTTTTTAGAAGACAGAATAAATTGAAGCACATTTACTGTATAGAAATTAAATGGTTTTATGAAGTAATAATACGTTACTTAATTTTTTGGTGATTTTTTTTTTTAAAGAGAGGAAATAAAATCGTCTGCATTTCTGCTGAGTTCATGTATATTCAAGGCATTTAAATTTCTTTCGATGCTATACTGAAATGCTATTAAGATTATTTGTTCTGAATTTTACTTTTAAATCACTGTTGCTTCACCAGTAAACTTTTGATATTGAAAAGCTAATTTAAAATATTAGTTAAATGTAATAACAAAAATTAAAAACAAATTTTTATCAAGGATCTCTAAATGATAATTTAAATAAAAGTTTTAACTTTGCCACGCATCTGCAATAGGTTATTTAACCTTCTTATTTATTTTGAAAACCTCTTTCAAATACAAAATGATAATTGAACTATAAAAACTTCCTGTTGTTCATTTTCTTTTATTTAATGATGAAATTTCAATTTTTAAATTTATTATGCCCAAAGAGCATCTTCTAAACTAAGTACTTTATAAAATAGAAAGCGATAGAACCCTCCATTAAACATAATGTGTAATCGTTATGATCAAATCGAAAAAAAAAGGAAAGAAAACACTTTTTGAATTATATTTTTGAGTATTTTGATTTTCTTTTATTATATTTCAAATATTCCTGTGGAGACCGATATTACGATATTTAAAAATATTTTATAATTGTAAATGATCTATAGAAAACGCAAAATATGCGTACAAGGGTTATTAAAAATAATTTTAGCACGCGATAAGAAAAAAAAAATTAAATTTTTGTGCTTTAAAAATATGGCTTAAATTCATGCATTCTTAAACAGACTTATTCCTCTGCGAACCCTTAAAACCTTCTACGTGTTTAAGTTTTTTTTAAAAAATTAAAAAAATATCTATCCTAGTATTTTTATTTTTGAAGGGAGGATAGCACCATTTAAAAAATATCTATGAGAAGAAATTATTTGCTTTTCTCTATTTGCAATAATATACTAAAGTCATAAAATAATGTTTTTCATAGGCATCTTCCAAAAGTAATCCAAAATATAATTATACATGGCACAATACTACAGCAAATACAATGGATAATATAAACGATAATATTCATTCATTTCAGCTACGATATGATTTTTCTAAAAATGCATAACTTTTATTACAACGATAGTTTGAAATAGTATTTGATTGATAATGGCCATGTTAGAATCATTATCAGAAAAATTAAGGCTCTTTCTGATACAATTATTAATAAACAAATGCAAATAATGTTTTAGTATAAAACCTTATTTTTAAAATCTTTCCAGAATCTGCAAACGTTGCAATAAAAAAAAAAAAGACTGAGGCTTATAATAATATTTAAGAATTCAGGATCAAAACGAAAATGAATTTTGAAACAATTTTTGAACAGTTATAGGTCAGAGATTAATAGAAAAAACGATTTTCCTCTCTTAGCAATGCCATGATGTGTAGATAATATTGTTTGATTTTTAAAACGTTTCATTTATCCTTCATTTTATGAAACTCTTGCATGCATAGATATATTTAAAATACGATTTAAGATAGATTTGAAAGACTAAAAAAATCAGCAGGATTTATTTAGAGATCTAGAAAAATGAAAAGAATATAAGAAAGAAAAGAGAAATTTTTGTAAAGGTTTTAAATAGGCTGAATTAAAAAAAAAAAAACGTTAAAAATACTAGATAACTTTTGGAAATGAAAAAAATTATTATACTTGAAATCCTAAAAATTTTTACTTATTTTATTTTATTTATTTATTATTATTATTTGCTAAAAATTTTGGCGTAGAACATTTACGTTAATTATAAATCATCGCTTTACTAAGCAGATGGGTTAAGGAGTTCATTAAAAAGGATTTTTTTAAAAAAATTTCTATTTACAAAAAAGGAAGAATTTTCTTCCTTCACTTCCTTTAACGAAAATTTATTTCTTTCTGCCCATCATCTCTTTTTCCTTTCAGTATATATTCAGCCAGTTTGATATAGAAGTACCTCTTTAAAAGTAGATAGTAGCTATAACTGGATTTTAGAATAATATTAATAGTGTAATTATTATTTTTAATTTGGAAGAATATTTTCTATCATCATCTAAGACTATTGTATTTCCATTAAACTAAATTTTAATTTTCCAATTTCATTAAAAATTTGGTCAATACAAATTTTGCATTGCAAAATATTTTAAAATTTCTTTTATCTATAATATAAATTTTCTATATTTATTCTTCTAATGATAGAAATTTTATTAAATTTTAAAATTGTTAGGCATTTTAGATTTCAAAGAAAAGTGCCCCTTTAAATATTTTTTTATGCACAAGCTAATAAAATATATTTATTATTTCTCCTTCAAACATACATCATAATTTTTAAACATTTTATAAGTAAATATTGAGAATTAAAAATAATTTCGGTGAAGTTATAAATTTTATACAGAATATTTTTTATAAAGTTATATTTCAAGTCCTTCGAAAATCTAACGTTGATAAAAGTATTTTCCAATTCTGATAAAAGTATGATTAATTTTTTGTGCAAATATTTTCTTTGTAAAAATGATCTTATTAATAATTTTTCGCATAATAGGCAGAAGAGGAAGTCCGTGCCCTGCAGAAAAAGATCCAACAGATTGAGAATGAACTTGACCAGGTCCAAGAACAACTGGCCCAAGCCAATGCCAAGTTGGAAGAGAAGGACAAGGCTTTGGCTGCCGTAAGTATCTAAATTTAATTATATGATTGAGAAAAAATCAAAACTTTAAAGACGGCGAAACCATTTAAATCGATAATACCGTCATTCTTAAAAAAAATCAGTACAAAAGCTTTAATTAATTTGGGAAAAAAATTATTAATTTCATAACTGCTGTAATTTCTGTAAGACAGAAATATTTTTAAATAGTTCATAAGAAGGAATACATTTATTTAAAGCAATTAAATAATTTTTTTTCTCTGGGTTTACTTTCCTTTATTTAGAGGGGAATTGCCATTTTTAGTATTTTCTGAGTTTATATATAAATAAGAAATTCAGGTAAACAGTGTAACTTCCGAGTGAGACAACGAAAAGTTTATTTAGGTTAAAGAATTTTACTCTCCTCGAGCAACTGAAAGAGGAAAGATACGAGAAGATTCCTTGTTAAGACCAAAATAGCTGCCAACCATATTTGGACCGACTAAGCCAAGCCGCTTACTTGCGCCACCTGTGTTCGTTTTTGTGAACTTAACATAACTGAGTTGATTCCTTGTACATGGCGGATGTTAGTCAATTACTGAAAGTCAACGTGAGTCTACAATGTAATAGTGTTTACATACGATAAGAAGTTTTCGTTCCTTTGGAACAGAAAGCTGATAAAGATGTTTGAAATGAATTTACGTAATTGGTGAGTTGGAGAAAATGTTCTTCACCAGTTTTCTGGACTTCAAAAGTTATCGAAAGAAAGTGGAAGGTCTTGCAACTGCGATGGCTTAAATAGAATTTGAATCTAAAATGATTTGACAGGTGCCAACAGTGTGTGACAGTTCGTTATTCAACAACTCGCAATTCTTTTTCCCATTTTAAAAAAATGCAAAACCCTGACCGTCGTCGAAACCGTAATCGAAACCAGTCGAATCGGAATTCGAATCAAAGAAATAGTAATTCCGAAACCAATTCACCTCAAACAGAAGTCGTCGATCGAACAGCTGATGGAGCTGAAAATCCCGAACCATTCGATGAAATTGATCCAGAAAATGAAGAACTGGCAAGACTGCGATGCTCAAGTGTCCAAACTGAAGTTATAGCCGAAAGAAATAGACGGAATAGACAACGTAGTGCTGGCTATCCAGGATTAGCTTTTGGAGCTTCAATTTTTTCATCTGGCACGATGATGAAATTTAGCATTATTGCAAATGAATTACATAACATTATGAATGTTCAGCTAAAAAGGGTAAATAGTCTTGTCTATAGATTTTGGGTTGCAAATGCGTCAAAACTGTTTAAAGTTTTAATAAGAAATTTTAATTGCAACGAATTTTTAGCATCAACTTTTATCATTATTATTGATTTGTTTCCTCGTTTTTTCTTAATACAGGCTGAAGGTGAAGTTGCTGCCTTGAACAGGCGTATCCAGCTGATTGAAGATGACATGGAACGCTCCGAAGAACGTCTTAAAATCGCCTCCGCAAAATTGGAAGAAGCTTCTCAATTGGCTGACGAAAGTGAACGGTGAGAAATTGAGTTTGTTAATATCAATATGCTTTAATGTTAGAGCATAAATTTCTGATAGAAAATTTCAAAATGAATGTATAAATTCTAAACTTCAGGTAAGAAAGTATATATCAAGCAGGGAAAAAAATTATTATTCTTTTGAAAATTCTTGTTTTATAGAAAATGTGGCGAGATAACCAGATTTATTTCCAAATGCGGTTTTGAGCCACTTTTTAAAATTTAAATGTCTTCAAGTCATGTATGTATTGAATGGTTATGGAATGTCAATTGCTTATGCATTATCTATATTGCAAGATGAAATAATTTACATTTAAAGATTAGGTATTAAAAGTTCTAAAACTTGAATTTTATTGTGCTGTTTGATTAAAAAATTATTAAAGCAAAATATTGACATTAAAATTATGATTAAAATAAGCATTTCTTTTAATTCAGGAATCTATTATAAAATAATTTGCATTACAATTTTCTAATTATGATAAAATCCATAAATATGACATTAAATTTATTTTTAATGTGTTATGTTTTTCATTTTATTCAGAAGAATTCCTGTTTAAAAGTATAATTAAAGAATTTAAATAATATTTACCTTTTATTAGCTCTTTCCTTTTAGTTATCTCTCGGGAAGTAGAGATAAGTTCCTTTTCTCACACTAAAATTTCTGAATTTTATGCGTAATAGGATAGAAATGATAGTTTGGAAAATAAGGAATGATTATTTGATTATAGACTTCTTGTGTAAATTTTATTTAATAGCTATTGCAAAAGGCTTATGTTGTGGTTTTAATTTCTTTAGATTTTCTTGTATTGTTAATTGATTATTAAATTTTCCTTTCCAGTATGCGTAAGATGCTTGAGCACAGGAACATCGCTGATGAAGAGCGTATGGACTCCTTGGAAGATCAGCTGAAGGAAGCCAGGCTGATGGCTGAGGAGGCTGACCGCAAATATGATGAGGTGACTGAGAATTCATGTTGAGCATGGCAAATGACTAACTCCCAACATCAGGAATGAACCCTGCTCAATCAAAAGTAACTCGCTTTTGCATGTAGTTTCACATGGAAAAAAAAAAAGCGGAGCTGTCGAAACAGCTTTTTCGTAAACCGAAGATACTTGCGAAAGAATATTTGACGTCAGTCAGGAAAATGATTTTGTGGATGAATTTTTTTAACTGTTTAAACAACAAATGAACAGTACCTTCCCAATTTTGGATTATTTTTTATTGAACGTGACTCTTATTCAGTGAACATCTACAACAGATATTTTGGGACTTGTATCCTAAAGCTATGAATGCTTTCCTGTTTTTGTTTGCCTTGGAGTAGCCAAAAGTGGCTCTAGTGAACTTATTGTTTTGCATGAACAAATTTTATGTTTTTCCCCCTCACTTTGTTGTGTTGCTTATATAGTTTTTTAAAAATGTATACAGTGTATTTATATTGAGACAATTTTTTCTCCTTTTTGCTTAACTTTATTTAAAGCTAAGTATAATGAATCAGATTAGGAGTTTATTAGTTTAAAAAATAACTTATTTATTTTGATTTAATTATTTATTGCTATGGTTTAAATATGAGATTATTTTACTGAGAGTTAACTTTCATTATTAATATGTTGAAAAAATGTGTTTATGTAGTTATTTAGAAGATCTAAATTCAAACTATTGTATTGTAATTGTTTAATGTTATCTTCCAGAAAGGCTTTAAAAGCTAAGATACTTTTATATCCAAATACATTTAGCTTTATTAATTATATTTTCTGAAATAATTGAAGTATTGTGAGGGTTAGAGTAAAAGTTATATTATTTTTAATTTGCAATTTCCTCATAATGATTTTATAAAATAACTTACATAAATTAATTTTCATTTTAATAACATTTGAAATAACCATGAATGGGCAAATTATTTTCTTATTAGAAGTTTTCTATTAAATTATTTTTGAGCAGCTAATTTTATATTGTAAGGAAACTAGTTTGTTAATCATATAAAAATATATTTAAAGTGATTACCATATTATAAATGCATTTAAGATGGAGAAACATATCTTGTCTCTGCTTTATATAATCACTGTGCTTTTTATTATTTTTTTTAAAAAAGAGCTTTTAAAGTAAAACCACTATAACTTTTGCCATCTGTGCACATAGAACAATTAAAAATACTAGTACTTTAAATGCATGGTATTTTGCATGATATCAAGAGATTTAAAATATCTTGTTATTGATTTTTTTGTGTTTTATTTTATTTCCACTGTGTGAATTGTGTTACACTATTTAGTCAATGCTTGTTTTAGTATACAGCATTTATCTTTGCTTGACTACCTTATTTTTGTTGTTACAAGTGGTTTATTAAAATAAATGTAAAGAAGCAACTTTATTATTAATAAATTATGTTGAAGATCATGAACGTATGTTTAAAGAATTTTTTCACTTCCTCTTTATTTTTATTTTTTTTAACTTACTGAAACAAAATATATGAATACTTAGGCATATAATCTATGAAAACACAGTAAAATAATACTTTCAAAAATATTATCTAAGACAGTGACTGCTATTAACTTATTTAGTCCCAAATTATATACATATGAAACAAAGCAAATTTGCAGGTATATTTATTAAGGTTTTCAGTCAAGTAAACAAATTTTTACTTCTACTTAGAAGTGTTTAATTAATTTAAAGTCTTTGTTTTGGATATTTCATTCATAAATGTAGCAGTTTTGCTGATAAATATGAGAATGAGCTTTAATTTTTCATTGGAAGGCATGATTTCTACAATGGAGCAAAGGTGGAATGTATCCTTAATCAGAACAACAGAGTGAAATTCAAGAAAACTTTCCTTTTCATTAGGATATTCTTATAGAAATTTCTTATGTATTCTTTCTGGAAATGGAATCATGAGAAACTAGGCCTTGGGATAATTATCCTTTCACTAGCATGAGAACTTAAGTATCTGTAATATTTTAGAGCATGTTAGAAATAAATGAAGCTGCATTCGGATCAGGAAAGAAGAGAACATTTTCAAAATAAAGAAACATTAAAGATAAAATGAAATAAAGATTTAAGTTAGATTAAATTGTAAATTTATAACTTATGTATTAATTGTACCTCTGTTATATTTATCACATATTTGGATCTCAAAATACAATCATTTCAGTAAAAATAAATTGATGAATTTTCACACTGTTGTTGACTTTTAAGAAAGTGGAATTCATTAATATAATAGCTCAAAATCATATATTTTGTTTTTTTACTTAAAATAGTACCTTTAATTTTGTAAAGAAATGCATATATATCAATTAAACTTTAAAAAAATTTAAAATATAAAATTAAAAAAATTCTTTTTGTCATTCTTTCCTTAATTAATAAATATTAAGCATTTGAAAATCATGGAGTATTTATTTATCCTTATGAAATAATAGATTTCTAATGAAGTAATGTTAATAATTTGTTTAAAGGGAATAAAAATTGTTCTTTATATAAGTAATAGTATCCTGAATCTAAATAAGACAGCACATTGCATTATTGTCTTAATATAGCTACAAATCATTCCATTTATTAAGTGTTAAATTTTTATTACCAACATTTTTTAGAAACCAATTTCTACTAGTATTTGAAGGGAAAAGAAATATAAATTTCCTTTTATGTAATAACTTAAACCTGTTTTCCCTAAGACAAAAATAAATTTTAAACTTTAATAATTATATCAACTTCTTTTAAGCAGCTTAGCATTTATAAAATGTCAAATATATGTTTATTTTTCAGCATGTCTGCATTTATGTAACTTTTAAGGATTTCAAATTTTATTTTATTCATCTTTTAATGAAACTTTAAATACCTGTTAAATGTTCAATTTGTCACAAATGAAATTTGTTACTTTTGTTTCTTATTTCACCCTCATAGCTTAATGTTGCATGGAACCCAGAGTGCAATCCTTAAGTAAAAATAGAATGTTCCATTTTTTAATGATTTTTTTCTAAAAAATATAATTTTTCCAAGTTAAATGTTCATTTCTAAGAAATAAAATAAATCCACTTGAAATCAGATAGAAATCATTTATTAAACCAGAAATTATGTTTTAAAGTTTTTTTTTAAATAGATATTTAAAACATGTTCTTTTATTAATGTGCCATTTTGTTCTATAAAAATTTAAGATAAAAATTGTTCTTTAATTTTTAAATTTTACTTGAATTTTATTCTTTTCTTTTTGAATAAATGACTTTTTTAAAATTAAATTTGAAATTGCTAATGCTGATGGAATATTCACCAGGTCGCTCGTAAGATGGCCATGGTTGAAGCTGATCTGGAACGTGCTGAAGAGCGTGCCGAGACTGGTGAAAAGTAAGATATTTGATTTCTTTCTATAATATCAACAGCTCATAAAATTTTCAAAATTAATCTCTAAAAAATTTATTTATTATCTTTTGAATAAAATATTTCTATCCTTTTTAATTTGCTGTTTCATTGCTGTATTATTGAAATTTTATTCATATTTCAAATATTTGACAGTTTATTAATTTTCTTATTACAAAATATATATATACATATATTGAGATTTCGTATTCATTTTAAGAATGAGACATAAGACTATAAAGTAACTGAAGAAGTTTTCATTTTCATTTACAAAAATGTTCATCTTACATTTAAAAGTTTTTACATGTAAATTTTCCTTTTTTTATCGCTTACTCAGTGGATCTTGTTACTTACTGTTATTTTACATTTAAATCAAGGTAAGAGAATATATTTTTATAATTGATGTAGCAATGACTTTGCTGTAATTATATATATATATATAAGCTAATTATTTTATAAACTGCTAAATTATTGATTATTATATCATCTGCATGTAATTTTTTTCTAGTATTTTTCAAAGTTTTATTATTTAAAAACATGTAATTTAATAAATTGATTCTCTGTATACTTTAAGAATGTTTTCACTTTCAAGTTTAATTTAATATTTTTGTTCCATTAAGGAAAAGAAAAAAAGATCAATAAATATATATTTCTTCAGTTCAACTAATAGTATAAATGAAATGAAAAGCTATATCTTCCCATTTGTAAATTCTGATTTTTAATGCTCATTCTAACTTTTTAATTTTAAGATTTTGATTTAGTAATAGTTAACTTAATAACCGATAAAATTACTATTAAATTTGTTATTTGTATACAATTTTAAAAAAAATTATAAATATTTATTATTATTATTATTTGTAAAATTTTTGCAAACATTACTTTGGTAAATATATTAATGTTTATAAAATTCATGTATTGTACAAATTATAGGAAAATTAAGGAATTAACAAAAAATGCCATTATTAAGGCAAATAAAAAAAAGGAAAGAAAACTTTCAAATCAAATTGTCTAACTTTTTCATTTATACTGTCAACTTTAAATATATTAATGTTCATAAAACATAAAAAATTGCATAAATAATAAGAAAATTCTAAATTTCTTCATTATTCTAATTCATTTAGATAAATAAATTAAAGTGAAGGAATTTACAATTTTTTTATTAGTATTGTAAATAAAATAAAAAGAAAGAAAGAAAAGAAAACTGTTAAGTTAAACTTTCATATAACTGTCAACTTTGAAATTAATTTTTACAATATAATTTTAATTTTACAAAGAGAGTTCCCATTTATTTTTTCTTAGTGGACATTTTTAATGATATCAGGAAAGTGTTTTGTTTAAATTATGTATTATTGAGTTGATAAATTAGTTTTGTTTACAGTATTGCCTTTTAAATTTACAAAAATTGTATAGAAACACCTTTTGTAATTCAAATTTGAATGTTTTCACAAGAATAATTTATTCTGATTTAGGATACTTTCCCCCCTAAAATATCAGAGTATATTGATTTCAAATTTGTTTTGATTCTTTTAATTAAAAAGTATGCAATATCTTTTATTCTTTTCTCTAGCAAAATCGTTGAGCTTGAGGAAGAATTGCGAGTTGTGGGTAACAACTTGAAATCTCTAGAAGTCAGTGAAGAGAAGGTAAAAGAAAAAAAGAATTCTATGTATCACGTTTTTATAATTAGCAGCAGTAAATTTTTAATAGAGTTTTTTTTTATAATTTTTGTGTGAATTTTTTTGGAAGGAATGCAATTTGCCATTTTGGCATTCCTAAATTTTCATACATGCATTATAAAATATTATCTTGCATGCGGAAATTTTGCCCGATATGCTGCTTTTGAGTCTGGGTTTTCTTTTGTGCTTCTCTAATTAAAAATTTTGGATCATGAACTATTGGGCTGTGATTATTTTTATAATGTCAACCATAATTTTACAGTAATATAAAAATAATAGGACGCTTAATTTTTTAATTTGCTATCATAAAATTAAAACTTCTTATAACATGTTAAATATTTCATGATCATTTATTGAATAAGAAATTAACCATTAAATTAGTGATGGTTTCATTTTTTTTTAATTCTGAAATTTTACTTGTCTGTTTGATTTTTTGATTTTTCCTATTCACCTAATGAAAGTTTTCAAATAAAAGTAATTTATTGTTTCTTAAAAACAAAAATGCATTTAAATGAAAATTTATTTTGCTTTTCTAACTTTAAATTATGTGTGTGCATTTTTGCTTTTCATTTTTTGTTTTGCTTATAAATGGTATTATATTTGAAATACCTGCATTTTGAATTTTCTTAGTTCAGATGATTTCATAACTTCATATTTTTGAAGTATTTTGAAATATGAAGATAACTTAAATATTTTAGATGATGGAAGTTGTAATAGAAGTCCGAATTTCTTTGCTTTTTTTGCATCTAATGCAGTTCATTAGAAGAAACTTAATTTGTTCTTTTTGTTACTGTTTGAGCTTTTAAATAACACCTGAAGAAGAATTTCTCTACAGCATAGATTACATGCTTTCTTAACCATTAATTTTTTAAATACTTGGTGGAAAAAAGCATTTTATGTAGTTGAAAGAATGGCTTTCCTTTTCTTAAAATTAAAGTTTACTTGTTTGCTGCTGTCTT
Source organism: Argiope argentata (assembly GCA_026289955.1). Lineage (NCBI taxonomy): Eukaryota > Metazoa > Arthropoda > Arachnida > Araneae > Araneidae > Argiope > Argiope argentata. The sequence goes on along the minus strand of JAOUZG010000678.1, from coordinate 5,697,345 downwards.
GTAAATTTTAATATAATAATATGGTAATTTACCCATATAATAATATGGGTAATCCAATGAAGATGCAACTAATTTCAGAAAATATGTCTTATAAATAACTTACCACAGTTGTGAAGGGAAAAAAAAAGGAATTCTTATTTATCTGTTTCTATTTAAAAGATATTTTAGACAAATATATATCAAAATATAAAATCAGAGATATTTGTCAGTTTTTTACTATTATATTGTATGAAAAGAAATAAAGTGTCACATTTCTGGTGCTAAACAAATGATAACAAATATGTTTTGTTGTAAGAAATTAATAACATGTTAATTAATAACATAATAAATTATGTTAAAGTAATAACATAATACTGTGAAGTATTATCAGATTCTAAAAATGGAAGTAAATTATGGAGTAATTATTGAAATTTTTAAAAATTTTATTTTGCATTCTTTAAAGTAATCAATATTCATTAAGGTTCAAACTGTTATTAATCAATAACATTTTGAGAATATTTCTTAATGATATATTTATTTAAAATGCACAATGTGTTTGAATTGCATCTGCACCAGCTAATAAGCCTTTCTCTTAAATAATTTTTTATTTATAATTGAAATACTGAAATCATCTGAATTTCTCTACTGTATTCTGAATTTTTTATTATGCTTTTTCTGTATTTCTTATATCATATATCCTATTGCATTGTGTGCCTGATTGTTTCATAAGCCTTTTGATCTTTGTTAAAAACTTTCCGCAATACATTAAATTTAAAATGGAAATGCGTTAAATGACTTTTCAACCTCTCTTTAACTATCTGAAATGTTTTATCCCTATGAATGTTTCCCATCATTAATTTTTCCTCCCTCCTGTGTGTAGAGATTTTTTTTCAATTGTAGATGTGTTTGCCTCTGTACTAATAACATCTTGTTATGTGTTTTTCACACGTGTGAAAGTGTTTTTGTTAATGCATTGCCTATTGTAATTTTATATTACCTATGAATATATAAATGTAAAAATTGTATATTCGTTGTTGGCAATGTATTTAGATATTTTACCTACTTTGTGTTTAGTTGTCATTTAGTAGCTGCTGCTTAGTTCCTTTCTCCAAATTTGTTTTTCCTTGAAATGCCAGGTTTATTTATTATATTAATGTTTAAATCAAAATTTGTGTTTTCATGTAAAATGTTATCAATTTTTTAAATTTCTTAGATTTATCTTATTATACTTTCTGCTCTCTTAATTCCTTCCCAATTGTTATTAAATTCAGCTTATATCATAAAACTTTCTAATGATATTAAATTTTACTTTAATCTCTAAGGCCTCTAATTTACAAATATTGAAGCATTTGAAAGTAGTAGACCAAAAATTTATATAAATAAATTTATTTATTAAGGTAAATCTGTCAATAAAAATATTTTATAATCCTATATAAATTAAGTTAATTTTAAAGCATTAGTTGTTATTTTATGAAGCTGAAATATATATATTTTTGAGGAATTTTGCATACTGTTTATCAAAAAAGGAAGTGAAAAGTTCTGTGTAATATTAGAATTAGGTTTCCCAATTTACAACAATATATTTTAAAGTCAAAATTAATTATTTTATGAAATGGTAATCATATTTATAATAAATCTAATTAAATAAAATTTCAACGTGTGAAATTTATTTTTAACTATATTAATTATTAAACTATATTTTAAAGAAATATTAAATAATATAGTAATTAATTGGTGCATCAATTCCCTAAAATAACTAATTTAATTTTTAAAATATCCATGTTTTATTGGAAAGAAATATCTAATATTTAATCAAAGGACATAAATATTGATCAAATCTATTTTCATAAGGAAATTGAATTAAATATGCGATATAAATGAATAAAATGAGATAACAATTACAAGAAAACTCCTTATTTTTATGTATTTATATATAAGACCTGTAGGAAATTTTTTGGTTTTTATATACTTGCTTTGCATTTTTCATATCTCATAAATGATGCTGTATATAAATTTTTGCATACTAAGTTTCATGGAATTGAGCAGAAAGTTTAATATAAAAAATGCTTTGTATAAAATTATTTGGGCAACTTAATATGTTTTATGTTTAATTTAATGCCAATCTTTAGAGGCAAACATTTTTTTTATAGACACCGAAATTATGCATGCTTAAATTTTTTCTGTTAATTATTTTATGTCTAAAATATAGTCTTTTAAAGTTAAAAAAAAATAAGACTCCTGGCATCGTAAAAAAATCCTTTAGATAGAATAGATCCCATTTAACATTGCATACTGTTCATTTCCAACTTAGAATCAACAAAAGCATGAGGCTTATGAAGCTCAGGAACGCCAAATGAATTCTCGTTTGCAACAGGTAAGATGTATTGTAATTTATATTCTGTAATCAGTTTTTAATTCCTTTTTTACCTTTGCAATACACAGGCCTTACAGAAGGAAGAATCTTATGAAATGACCATTAGACAGATGACCCAGAGGCTCCAAGAGGTAGGCTTGTACCATGCTTCTGGTAGTGGGACAGTAGATTACGAGCTGAAACATAAGTTTTTATTATTGAGCTTCTCACTTTTAATACCCATTTTTAAAATTTATTATTTTAAATCATTAATCAGAATAATTTAAATAAATAAATGAATATTATATTTCTATTTTCATGTTTAATAATTTATCAAGTAAAATATCAAGAAATCAAGTTATACGGTGTTAAAGTCCTATTAAAAAAATCAAAGGTTTTTTATTACATTAATTTTATATAAGTACTTATTTAATTTTAATATTTAAAAAAATTACATTTTTTTGTAGATAATCACATTTTATATGGTATAAAATAACTGCCCTTGTATTCTTGTAGGTTGCATCTTTAAATATTATCAAATTTTTATTTAAATATATTGCAAATCATTTTAATTAGGTATTAATATTGAAGATTTTATACATCCATTTCAATGAACCCTTTTCAAATTAAATTATATATATTGTTTACAAAAATTGTATTAATGTTTAAAAAAAACAGTGAATCTATTTAAGTTTTTATTTGTGAAAAACTCAAATATTTTATTTTTGATCAATAGATTTTATTAATATTTTGCACTTTTTATAATCAAATTTAAATCTTTATGCCTTAATTGAAATTTTAAACCATACATTTTTTCCCTTTATATTTCAATTTATGTATTAAAAATAAAATATTGTAATTTTTAATAAAATATTCTAGCTTCTCAAATTTTTTGAAAATATTGAATTAAAATTAATATTATACCTGTTTCATATTAATTGTTAAAAGTTTTTTAAAAGCATGTTAAAAATATTGTAATTCTTGTCCATTGCTTCACTCTGCCTCTCTTCACTAAAATATTACTTTTATTGGACTTGCAATTAACTTGTGAGTTAATTTTCAGGCTGAGGCCAGGGCTGAGTTTGCCGAGAGATCTGTTCAAAAGTTACAAAAGGAAGTCGACAGACTGGAAGGTATGATATATTTGATACCTTCAGAAATAATACAAAAGAAATCTATGACTTTTTTAAGAATCTTTTTAGCACATATGAAAGTATTCATAATAAGTGCATTTGAAATTAAGTAATTCATACACAACCAATTTGTACTCGGTCAAATTCCTAATTTGCCCAAACCCAAGATATTTTCCAAGTTTAGAGTGGAACAGGAAAGATTAATTCAATTTAATACACAAAAAAATAAAATAATAACAAGGTAAAAGTATCAATTTTTGAAATATTAGAAAAAGTGAATGCATTATACAATAAAAATTAAGAAAATGGTCAATGAAAAATTGTTGTAAACACAGCTATCTACAAAAAATGTTTGATAATTATAACTTTTTAAATATAAACTTATCAAGTGATTGATAGTAACTTTGGAAAGCATTTAGTATCTCACATATTCTAGCAGTGCTGGCAGTGTGGTTTTCAGAATAATTAATAGACACCTCATGAAATAACTTTGTTGTCAGAGGAAAAAAAGCAAAAAGAGATAGATTTAGAGACTTAAAAAGCCCAAGTTTGGTTTCACTGTGTCTAATTCGTTGATTCGTGTGAATATTGTTCTTGGAATCTGTGTGCCAAAGCTTTGATTTTTTATTATATATTATATTTTGGAAATTATTACTTTTGCCATGTTTTTCCGTTCCTTAAAATTGTTATCTTTTCTGTTCTATCACTTAAATTTTACGATTGGAAGGCTGAAGTTATCTAATAAAAGTTCATGCTATTTAAACTCTCATAATATTCATTATGAGTGGGTTTATAACTTCCTCATTCTCAAAGAATGTTCATACATAAATTTTATTCCTCTCTCCAAATTCCATTGATACCCATTCATTGTATTAGGAAACATTTTAAGGAATGAAGGTTTTAATTGTAAAGAGTAATAACAACATGTAATTACAATTTTCTTGCATGTTATAAATATATATAAAAAAAATCATCTGATAAATGTATGAGATAGATAACGATTTTAATCTCTACGTTTTAAAATATGCTTCCAACAAAATTTGATTAGAAAAGAAGAAAATATAAATTTAGGAATTATATTTAAAAATGAATATCATACTATACTACAATCATTAAAAAAATATTTCCTTTGTTATATTATTTCTAATTTGTTATATATAT
>JAOUZG010000678.1:5654364-5670608 GCA_026289955.1 Argiope argentata | reverse complement strand
TAATAGTTAACATTGAATAAAAAAACTGTCTCAGGCTCTGAAATGGCTTGCTGCAATTATCTTTTTCTTCTTACATCACATCCTTATGTTTAATTAAGAAAAAAAAGTGATATGTATTTTAAGCACGATGTACAAAACCGAAAATGAACTAAATATTTAAATTTCATCTTGAGGTGATATCTACTTAAAAATGATGGACAGATCAATTAAGATTTTCCTTCATCTTCTTAAAAACTTCCTTTTTTTTTTTGTAAGAACTAAGCAGGTCTTAAAATAAATATTTGAGACAATTATAAATTTGTTGGGGGTAAAGTCTAACTAGATAAGTTTGATAGAGACATTACTATACAAATAATAAAATAGATTAAAAAATCTCGTGAATAATGAAGTTTTGCTTTTACTTGAAAGATTATGAAAGCAAGCCGCGTTTAATGACGGGATAAGTTATATATAAGAGCTGACTTGGAAAAACTGTCCATACATTTTTTTTCATTAGAGTGATGTAAGTCGAAATGGAGTTCCAAGTATCAATTTTAAATGCTATTTGAATGGTACATCATCGATGTGAAAACAGAAAACAGATTTTGAAGCCAAAGAATAGACTATTTGGCAAAAAAGGAAGACTGAATTTTTCATCCTATGAGCTGATGCCATTCCATTATAAGTGATAAAAAATGTTTACCAGAGCCTCGCAATTCGTCTACATGCTATGTGGTTTACCAGTGTATTGTGCAAATCAAAGTGGTTTCATTTTCTCTATCTGGTACTTGTGGAGGGTTATTATTGTTGTGAGATACAATGTCTGCTTGACCTTCCACACATACCGAACCCTGACACGTGGCAAATTAGGAATGGATCTCTTTGGATTTATCGATGTTGCTGTTGGTGCAATAGTTGTAGATTCTTTGATAGGCAAGCATAAGAAATTGATGGCATTGCAGCAAAAGATTGATGACGATTTCAACAAGAAGTGCTATAGGGTCAATATTTCCGAATATCGGAGAATATTTATACTGGGAATTGTGTTTGCTTTCTGTATTGTGTTTATGTTAGCTTTAATTGTACGTAGTATGATTGCACATGAGGATTTCGAGGATTTCTATATATTCATATCACCCAAAGTTTCTATTTTTTATATAATATTCATATCCGTAACAAACTGGATGACGACGGCAAGCAATGCGATGTTTTATTGCAACTTCTGTAAGCATTTGAAGTCAATGTTCTGTTCCATAAATAAAAAAGTGAAAAGTCTGCAGAAAAACGTGGAAATGGAAGATAAAGCTTTATTTTCAAATTTTAATGATTCGTCAAAAGAAAGGGGAAAAACTCCTGAAGGAAAGAAACCACAATTCCATCTCGATGAATCACTAATAGAAAACAATTCTTTGGTGTTTTCAACTAATTTGAAGGTTTGTCCTAACAAATTTCATGAAGAACCCAATTTCGCAATTGTGAATTGTCAAGATAATGAAGCATTGGACCAAGCGACTTTCAAATCTACAGGTATATTTTCATTGATATGTAGAGATAAACCGAATCTTTCAATGGTTGCAAATGAATCAGAAATACTTTATAGCGCAATGTTAGGAAAGGAAAATTACAAAAAACAAATGGATTCTACAAAACATAGAGCTGATCATACTATTGGTCGAAAAATTCAAAACCTGACTAAGCGTTTCACGCACGTTTCAGCCTTGGTGCAAGATACTGACGATATTTTTTCGTTGCAAGTATTAACCATCCTTACCATCAGTTTTGCTCGCACTTGCACCTACATCTACATATACATTAGCAGCGACTGGAAAAGTCACGATGCGTATGCTGGGGCCTCCATAGTCAGTCAGATCTTTTTCGATTTTCTCGCATTCGGATCTGTTGCCATTCAAGCATCCCTAGTAACCGAAGAAGCCAAGAAGTTTATTCCTCTGGTTATAAGATTACCTCAAGTCGGCGGGTGCAAAGACATCAAATCTCTTCTGCAGAGTGAAATGGCGGCATTGACAGCCTGTACAACAAATGTGCAGTTGACTGCCTGGAAGTTTTTCAATGTGTCTCGTAACTTCATCCCAACAGTCATAGGTGTGACAGTCACTTACGTCATACTCATACTTCAACTCTATCAAGTCGTTCAAGACAGTCAATGCATGAAAAGGATAACGGATCAATAAATTTTAGCATTGGCAACCCATGCCATATTGGATAAATTGGGGCAAGAGGTTCTGGATAAACTGGCTGCGATGACCCAGGTCACCTCTGCGCGTATACAGTGGATTCCTTCAAATGTCGGTATCCATGGAAATAATATTGCCGGTCAGCTTGCTGTAGAAGATACTTACCTTCCTACAGTTTCTTCCACCGATATAAGTGTTTCAGAGGTTTATTCCTTTTTTTTTTTTGGTTAAAACAAATATGACTTGGAGGCTTGCACCTAAACATGACTGATAGGCCACTGAGTGTCCTGGACTCTCCCGGCAGAGCACTTGTTCGAGACTTCCCCAGACAACCTTTTCTAGACTTCATACAGTTTCTTCCACTGATCTAAGTGTTTCAGAGGTCTATTCCTTGTTTTTTGGTTAAAATAAATACGACTTGGAGGATTGCACCTTAACATAACTGATATGCCGCTGAGTGTCCTGGATTCTCCCGGCAGAGCACTTGTTCGAGACTTCCCCAGAAAACCTTTTCTAGACTTCCTACAGTTTCTTCCACTGATCTAAGTGTTTCAGAGGTCTATTCCTTTTTTTTTGGTTAAAATAAATACGACTTGGAGGATTGCACCTTAACATGACTGATATGCCGACTGAGTTTCCTGGGCTACCCCTGCGCAACACTTGCTTAAGACTTGCCCATACTATCTTGTTTAGACTAAGGATTGCCTATATTATAAGTTTGACCTTCAGAGTAAAAAAGAAAAGTTATGCACATTGCCACTGTTTGGCTACCCTTCTCACATCATCGATTGTATTGGTGCCTCTGATGGACAAGATGGAGGCAACTGATGTACGATAATGGGAGTGTTTTTCTCTTATAGTGCGACTTGGTCTCTTGAACTTGGTTTAGATGTCTAGTTCAAGGGGATTAACAACAAGAACCCCAACACAACCCATGCAAAATCACTGTTGTTCATTGTTTAGAAATTCTTCAAAATATCTCGTAATTTCACACCATTTATCATAATGATGGAGTAACTCATGTCATTTTCATATTTCAGCTCTATCAATTCATTCCAAGACAGTAAATGCACGAAAAAGATATTTAGTCAATGCATAGAAGCAATTATGAGCAGTGCATGTCATTTTCTGAAAATTCGGTAATTTTCCATTAACTGGGGGGGCAAGTGAAAATTCGCTAAAGAAATTTGTCAGAATTTTACCTTATTTGGCGACTTTTCGCTTTAAAATCGCTGTAAGAAATTTGGCGGGAATCTACCTTATTTGACGACTTCTTGCTTAAAAATCGCTGTAAGAAATTTTGCGGGATTCTACCTTGTTTGGTGACTTTTAGCTTTAAAATCGCAGTAAGAAATTTTACAGGATTTTACATAATTTGGCGATTTTTCGCTTGCGCGGAAAAGTACCGAAAATTGTTTAGATTGTCTCACAATTGCATGAAATTCGTCAAAGGTGTGTCAGTAACTTATGGTGTAGTCATACTTCAGATATACCGATTTCTCTAAAACAAAAAATACTTGAAAAAGGTATCTAATCAATACATCACAGAATTATCCCATTACGCAACAAATATGGATATCTTTTTGGAAGCTCTACGGCATGTCTTACAATTTCAGATCAAATGTAAAATGTGTGACAGTAATTTATGTTGTATATTTTAATTACATCAAGCTATCCAAGTCAGCATATACATGACAAGTATATGAGTTACTAAAATGTGTTAAGTACGATCACAGCACTGATTTTGTAAAAATTTATCGCATCATTCGCTTAATTAAGTAAAATATTTTACACTCGAAAGTTCTGGTAAGGGCATATTAATTACTAGTTGATGAAAAATAAATAATATCTCTCCAAAGAAAGGTTTAATATAGGACGATATACATTCAATATAAACGCAATGTTTTGGACAAAGCTGAAAATAAATTAACATGCTGTTGAAATTAGCGATGCTATTGTGTGAGAAAAAGCTATTAAATCATACTATTTTCTGTTTATTTAACTCTTTCAACACTACCGACGAGATACTTCCAATTACAGGCTCCTGAGGACTAAAATTTGTCTCTTAGGCCAATTTAGATAGGTTGAATTTTCTAATACATATCTGAAGAATACCTTTACTTTTTTCAAACTGGCATCGACAAATCTTAGCCCACAAAGACCTTTAATTGGAAGTATCTGATAGACGAGATATCTCGTTGGTAGAGTTGGGAATGTTAAAGTGCAATTATTATCATGTCAGGACATGATGTTGTTTCTGGGATGAGGTTTTCATCCAGACGTCAACAAAAATCCGAATGTGAAAAATAAAAATGTTATTATCTGCATGTGCATCTCAAAATATCAGCTTTTAATAAAGCATCGCATTTACAAAAGCTCTGATTTTTTAAAAAAGTAAATGACTACAGTCAATAAAACCTAGAGAAATGTCATTTTGAGCATGGGATTATACGAAATGAAATAAATAGGAAATGTGACCTTTTTTTAAACAATCAATGCGATACAAAGTTTTTTGGATCATTTGCAGTACTAAAGTGACTCATTCGATGAAACCATTAAAAGGAATAAAAAATATAATTTAGCTTGCACGAGCACGCGGTGTTTGACCGTTCAAGAAATGATGCTCTGACATGATGCATTGAAATATACAGAGCAGATTTCATTTTAATCTTTATTAGTTTTTCAAATTATACGTATAAGCTTCTCAAAATACAATTATTTATTCAATTATATTCAATCAAATAAATATGATTGTAAATTGTTCTAAGTGATGTATTTTATTGAATAGTTTTAGATATGAAATTTTCAACGTACTTTTAAATTAATTTTATAACGATTCCATATGTAGATTTCTAAATACTGTTAAAATTTCAGAGTTTTCTTGGATTTAATACACATTAACTACATAGATAATGCACATATATTTTCCCTTTAACTGGAAAAGATCTTTTTTTTTTTGATAAAACTTGGTACTTAAATTTTTTATTGTGTTTACTTATGTATATAATTGTGAGAACAAATATTATGCTCTAGACAATCGTGTAGCAGAAAGAAAATTCACTTTAAAAGCTGTGAAAAATTTCTTGATTTTTTTCACATCCTTTTAGTTGCTTTAAAAGGATTCCTGGTCTTTACAAATGGTTTCATTTTACTGTCCAATAACAAAAAATAATAATAATATATTTAAATGTTTAACAAATTATTTCAACTGAATTTCAATTTTTAACGTTATCAGAATATTGAAATTTTCATCGTTAACAAATGATTAGTAAAATTCTTAGTCGAATCTGCCTGAAGAAATAAAACCTAATGTATATGCCTTATATGCCATATTTTGTACTAGTTGCCTTTAAATACCAGTTTATTTACCAAGATTATTGATTTTTTTAAAACTGTTCAAAAATTAATATGGAATTCATTTGTTTTAAAAAATTTCTCCTTGTTATTTGATACGACTGAAAAATATGAATTAGTTTGAATTAATTTATCGCAAATTAAAAAGTTACATATTAAGAAATAAAAAAAAGGAATGGAAATCTTACTGCTGAGTTAATGATAGGCAAAATTCATTCTATCATAAGTTTTAAAATAAAAACATTATTAAAGGTAATATATCAAACTAAATTACTAAGTATTATTAAAATTGTAGAAAAAATAGTTAGAAATGACCCTGATGTTAGAAAGTTAATTATTGTGTTTTAAGATAGTGAAAAAATCATTTTTTTTATAATAATTATTTTGAAATTTATACGAACTTCAATTTCCCCTCACAAATCGTAGCAATTACCATTCTGATGATGGTAAAACCAATTTTTGTACTCAATTAAACATTTTTAAGCATATTTATTGATTTCTTTCATACCTTTTATCATGTCAGAACATGATGTTATTTTGGGAATAAGCGTCAACAAAAATTTCCAGGCGAAAAATAAGAAAAAAAGCTGACGAAATATTGAAATTTTATTATCTGCACGAGCATCTAAAAATATCAGCTTTTAACAACGCGCTGCCATTGCATTTGCAAAAACTCTGATTTTAAAAAAAATAAGTCAATGACTTGGGCAAATAAAAACTAGAAAAATGCCATTTTGAGCATGCGATTATATGAAATGAAATAACTAGGAAATGTGATATTTTTGGAAACAATAAATGCGACACAAAGTTTTTTTGGATCGTTTGCAATGCTAAAGTGACCAATTCAATAAAACAATTGAAATGAATAAAAATATAATTTTACTTACTTGAGTATGTGGTGCTTGGCCGTTCAGGAAATCATGTTCTGACATGATTCATTGAAATATGCACAGCAGATTTCATTTTAATCTTTTTTAATATTTAATTTTTGCTATTTGATAATAAGTTATAAGTATAATTTCTGGGTCTTTTATACATCACTTTTTTTATAAAGATATGTATCATTAGTAAGTAAGTAATAAATAAGATTGCAGATTTTTAACAATGCAATAGCGATATTTTTTTCATTATTAGTTTATATCTGCAATTTATAATGAAAAAAAAAAGAATTAAAGTGTTCTTTTCAAGATAAAAGATTAGATAAATAGAAAAGATTAAACTTGGAAAATAATTTGCAGTATTATTCGAAAAAATTTCTGTAATCAATAACAATTTATATTGGAAATAAGAGAAAAACTAAGTGGTGTTTCATTCCATACAGTTAAGGTAACTAATAAACTCTAAAGTTGTTTTTTCCCGAAAAATTTGAATTTTTTTATAATATAAAAATAAATTAATATTTTGTGAACAATCTTTTTTTAAAAAGTAAAATAGAATTTTAGATATGCTATTACAAAAAGATGATAAAGGAAAATAAAACCGATAATAATGTGTTTTTTTTCCAACTGGAGATTAATTATTTGTTTTATTTTCATTGCAAAATTCTCTAAAAATAATATATGAAATGTTTACGTTAACTTAGTTGTAGTTTGATTATTTCGTTCAATTCTGCTAAATAACATGAGAAACGGCCTTAGTATCTAATGTATCTAAATGAATTAAGAAAGTTTTTAAATGCCTTTTCTGAAGAATGAATATTTTATAACGACTGGTTAACAGAAAATATGATAAATCAAATGCAATTGAGTAAGATTTCATGAAATGCATGTGTCAAAAGCTTTTGAGGGTGTAAAAGACTACGGATTTAAAAATAGTTTTTTTACAGATATTTTTAGTTCAAAACATAAATTTTGGAAAAAGTCATTAACGACAACTTCTAACGCTCATAAAATATTTATTTATTAAAATAATTCTTAACTTGAAATCTGTTACTTTCAAAGTGGTTTCAGAACTAAATATGTGACAAAATATAAATATATATATAAAAACTAAATATTTTATCTACATTCTTACTTGCGCTGTTTTTCCTAACGCTGAAACCATTGCCAATTTTTCGTTAATTAATCATTTTTTTTCAAAACTTGATGGTAATGCATATAATTTTTCTTCTAGTTGTGGCATTTTAGGGCTATTTCAGTTATCTGGCTCTATAAAGAATATTTATGCATCATTTTTTTAAAAAAAATTCTTGGCCGAACCTAGTCAGTCATGATGTCTAAAATTGTCAGTTTTTTGCCAACTGTTTGAAAGTTTGTAGAGGGGAGGAGGTGGTCAGTTTTTGACCGCTTTGGGGCCAATCACCTCGAAGAGAATATCAGTTTGACAGATTCGGTCAATGTAAGGATGGATATTGCTACAGTCCACAGTCGGCCACGACAAATCCTGTCGATACTGCTATGTTCAGTGGTGGCGGGGTGGTCGGCTGTACAGAAGAAGTTAGATACCATAAACAGTTCGGAGTATAATCTTAATGAATAAATAGAATTTTAACATTTAAAAAGAATTCTGTTTAAATAGAATTTTGAAAATAAAAAAAATCAATATTTGATGCTACGAGACTTTATATTCCAAATGAAATATCTTTCATTATTTTTAAAAAAATGTTTTTACAGTTTTAAAGCTCTTTCCGTATAAACACGTGTTTTATCGTAGAACCACGGTGGCTTGGTGGTAAGGTCTCGGCACGTTTGTTGCACGTTAAATACGTCAGGGGACAAACGTCTTCCCGCTGGTGTGATGTGGAGAGGGGGTGTTGTCCTCGTCATCTGATCATGGTTCAAAACTAACAGGCCAGTCCCAAAATAGCCATAGTGTTGCTTTACAATGGTGCGTTAATATATATAAAATAAACGCATTTTATAGTTGATTCATGAATCAATCATTTTTAACTTGAATATCCACTGACTTTAGGGAAACAAATATACAAATACTGATTGTAAATAACTTTTGCAATAGTTTTGCACAACTATTTATCCATTTATTCATTATCAAGAGTAATTTTATAAGACAAATGTGAAAAATCCTTCTCTTTTTTCAAGTACTCAAAATTTGAATATTTTAATAAAAATTTTGTATTGCACTATATGTTTGAGCTCAGAATTTTAAATCTTAATATTTATATTAATATAGATTTTATATTTTCAGATTTTCTAATCATATTAAAAAAATTAAACGAATAGATTAAAGTTAATTGATATTTTATTTTTGCAAACAACGTGTTTATAAACTGAAATGATAGACATCCGCTCGGCTGAGATATCAAAATCGTGTAGGACTGAACCATAGTGAGAATAATCCATACATTGTTATTACCAAATAACAATCAACGCCTTTGGCCCCAAACGGAGATACGTCATGTAGTCAGAAAATTACTATAACCTCCAGGTAGCAGGAACCCAATTATTTTGTTGTCTTCTTATTTCCATAATTAGGGTATGCAAATCCAGACATAATATTCAATTATATAGAAAAACACAAAATTTAAATACTATATTTTGTTTTTCTTTTTTTTACTGCATTAAAAAACCTTTTTCAATTTTATTACATATATCTCTATAAAACTGAATTAATTTATTTCTAATACGTTTTACGAGCACAATTTTTTTATTAAAAATATGAATATATAATACTCCCATTGATAATATACATACATCCTTTGAGCTGAAATTTCTGCTATGCTTTTAAGAAATTATAAAGCACTTTAATTTCGGCAATTGAAAAAGTAATGAAGATTTTTACTAAAATTTAAACACATGAAATGGGACATTAAAATATATTTAGCATTATTAATTTCAAAGAATTTGAATAATACAATAAATAAATTTTTAAACTTACAATTAAGCTTACAGAAACAATTGAAAACACCCCGTTAATTAGTTACATAGATTATATGGAAAAAAATTATGATTAAAAATTAATACGAAATTAATCATCCATTTTTTATAAGCACAAACATTATTTTTAACAGAGAAATGATCGAGATGGCTAAGTTCAATTTCAGAAATATTGAGTCTTTCTTTTACAGTAAGTTATTCTAGTTATTGATGAAATGCATTTTTATCATGCCCGAATATGATGTTATTTTGGGAAGTGAGGTTTTTGGCTTCGACAAAAATCCGTAGTCGAAAAATAAAAATTTTACTATCTGCACGAGCCTCACAAAAAATCGGCTTTTAATAAGGCGTTGCCATCCCATTTACAAAATCTCTGATTAAAAAAATAAGTGAATGACTACAGCCAATAAAACATAGAAAAATGTCACTTCGAGCACGTGATTATGTGAAATGAAATAAATAGTAAATGGGATATTTTTTTAAACAATAAATGCGGGACAAAGTTTATTGGATCGTTTGCAATACTAGAGTGACTCATTCAATGAAACAATTAAAAATGAATAACAATATAATTTAACTCGCTCGAGCACGTGGTGCTTGGCCGTTCGAGAAATGATGTTCTGACATGACACATTGAAATAGGCATAGCAGATTTCCTTTTAATCTTTTTTTGTTGAAATAACTAATTAAAAAAGGGCGAAACTGTATTCGAAGAAGTATACGATAGTTTGATATTTTGTGAAATCCATACTTTCCGGAATTCACGGTAAATTGCAAAATCCATCATGACAGAAAGTTCCTACAATCATTATCGATCTCCTTTCATGAACTTAATTTCCCCAGTTATAAGCCGAAATATTCTTCCAATATCTTCCTCGAGTCGTGTCAGTAATATTTATAACCATCGTTACCGTCAGAATCAAATTTCTTTTCATGAAATATAAATTGTCCCCACTCATCATTCTCATAATGTGACATTTTACCCAATATCTTCTCGATGAGGTTTCATTAACTTATGTTTTTTTTCATACATTTCGAATTAATATTTTGACAAAAAAACATTCAAACAGATTTTTTGTTTCTGCGGAAAAGTTTTTAAAAAATCATGTGTCCAATGTTTACTTTTCATTAATCGAATAATTTGTCGATCGTCGAGACTCTTAAGCTAATTATAACTTTATAAAAACTGCCCTGGAAAAAGTAGTAGCAATAAAGGTTTTTCAAAAACTAAAAAAAAAGCAATCCTACAGTACGAAAGTTAAAAAAAAAAATGTTGGGGACAGCTGCAGAAAGTGAAGTGAGAAATCGTCTGGCAACTCTTTTAATTCTACACACCACGTAATAGAGTAAGAAGAAATTCTTCTCGGGTAACCTGCTGAACAAAAATAACTTATTACTACTGAAACCCACTGAGAATCACAGAAAGTTACTCATAGAAGGTTACTCATAGACGAGTTCTCTAACTCGTTACAATGAATGTCAAGAATGGTATTGGTTAAAATATAAATCAAATGACAAAATAGGAAGAATTCAAACTATTTAGTCTATTCTTAACCCCTTAACCGGTTTATTTTCCTTACTATCTAATAAGATGACACCTACTATTTTGGGAATATTTTCTTTATTTTTTTATTCAAATGGAAATTCATGGAATACTTGGTTTATCTACTTATTCGAAGTCATTTTACTATTGAATTATAATCGTTATGAATGATTTATTTTTTGTTTACGACTATCAAAATTCGATAAATCGATGCACGTACGGCGTACGGGCAAACCGGTTAAGGGGTTAAAACTTCATTTACGATAGAACTTCATTAAAAAGATTTCCTATATATATTTTTGGTGTTAAAGACATCTTCATTTTGATTTTTAAGACTCAGTAGTATTATTTCTAGGAATAAAATGCTATTGACGTTTTCTTTTAATTAACAATATATCTTCAATTATGGTAAGAATATTGGAATAAATTAAATATATGAATTATTCAATTCCTACTATTAGCTGGCACTCTCCAGAACATTAAAAATTCCTAATCTGAATTGCGTTTACCCAATTGGCTTAGGAAATGCACGCAATTTGTGTTGCCTTAATTGTCGTGGAATCTTTAATTGGCGTTGAAAATTCAGTGCTAGTATAATTTTTTGATCAATTATTAAATAGTAATTGTAATGATTAGGCCGAGATAACCTAGATGGTAGGGCGTTGGATTCGGGTCCCTTGGACTGTGAGTTCGAACCCGCCAGCTGAAGACTCTCTCTCTGTGTGTGATGCACGTTACATCTGTCGTCACAAAGTCTTCCATGTCTTGAGTTATTCCACTTGGGGTACTGGGTCAGAGGTGATCGTTTTCTGTTCCAGATCTAAATTACGATCTGTGGATGAATGAATGAAATCCATGAATGACGTCCACCCCGTAAAATGATTTGTTATGTATGTGAAATAGAAGTCAGACTTCTGCCCTCTGGTGCTCAGGGGTTCGTACCCTAAGAAGCTACTGCACCCTTCCTTCCGTTGTAAAGTGGGGCACGAGAACAACAACAATTGCAATTATTCAATAAAAATTAGCTAAAATAAAATTTTCTTTGTTTTCCTAATTAGGAATTGATTTAAAATGATTTTTTATATTATTCGTTTTTCTAATGAATAGAATAAATTAAAAAATGCAAAAAATTGAATTAAAAAATTACAAGTCTTGTAAAATTAATTTAATAAATCCAATAACTTAAAACTATTGCATTCATTTTTTAACCACATTTGAAGAGAGAATTGGTCTCCAGAAATAAATCAAATTGACACTTTAAATGTGGCATATGTTAACATTAATTGTCGCAGTTAGAGCCACTTATAGTTAAGTTTATGCTTACCGTGGACAATAGTTTATATTAGATGAATAAAAAACGCATAGACAATTTTGAAAACAGATTTTGATTTTTTAAAAAAAACTAATTTACAATATACATTCATAATATTGCTATTCTACTACAGTTTTAAAAGTTTTTAATGCAAATATAAAAGAGGAATAACAAAAATGTAAAAGGAAAGTTTTAGATTTCATATGTAATTGTTACTATCACATTAACCTTCTATTTAAAATTTTAGAGTAAACTTTATTTTTAGTAAATTTAGAGTTAACTTTTCCTTTAAAAAAATACTGAAAGGTTTTTTTTTTTTTTTTTTTTTTTTTTTTTTTGTATTTGGAATCAGGTAGCTTTCCAAGGAAATTTTCCAAAATTTTCATTTACCAAATAGTTACGGTTTTTAAGATCACTCGATATCCTTTTAACTGGTCATAAGTAAAATTTTTAATGCAGTAAACATTAATTGAAAGAAAACAATTCCGATGTTTGAAATGCGAGTTATTTGGAGAACAAGCCACTATTATTTTATCTAAAAGCTACAAAAAAATTAGCGATAATTTCCATCTTGATTTTTACCATTTTACCACAGGAAGTAAAATATATCATTTATAAAATTCATTATAACAATATTTTTCTTATTTGAAATTTTATCTTCAATTGAGATCTAACTCTTTAAAGCTTCAAACCGTCCTGCTATATAAAAAATAAATATTATTAGTTGCAACTTCTCGAAAAAGAAATCGGCAAATAGCAAATTTGACAAAAGTATTTATAGAAAAGTCTTATGGTTATATTTAACATTTATTTTCTTTCTGTCAAAATTTAACATTCAATGTGAAAGAGATCAGTGTCAGGGCCCAACTAAGCCTAATTGGGTCCTGGGGTAAAATCTTCTTTGGGACCCCTTCTGCTTCAGTATTGAAGAACGCTAATTAAAAATAAAACAAAATATACTTTCGATTCGATTTGGTGGCCCCATTTGATGTGGGGGCCCAGGATAACAACCCCATATTTCCCTGCCTTAGTCAGGCTCTGATCAGAGTAGAGTTAGCAGCATTTGATGACAAAGAAACAGTAGACTAATTAATTATGTCCATGATGGAAAAAAGTATGTTTTGAGCAAAAAAATATTCGTACCAATATGTATTGTTTTCACTTTTTATAGAAAAGGAATCAGTATAATATACAATTTAAATTGAACATTATCTGCAAAATTCGGTTTCCGAATATACATATTTTTAAATAAAAATGGTTAATTGT
This sequence comes from Argiope argentata, assembly GCA_026289955.1. Lineage (NCBI taxonomy): Eukaryota > Metazoa > Arthropoda > Arachnida > Araneae > Araneidae > Argiope > Argiope argentata. The sequence continues at coordinate 5,657,126 of JAOUZG010000678.1, read as the reverse complement.
ATACCAGAATACTGTAAGGAAGTCGCCACTTTGTCTCCTGCTGGAAGAGACACATGATCGAACAATGATACTCCTAGCCAGCGGTGAGGCTATTCGTCCTTTGTTACCCATTGTGTTCCTCCCTTTTTAGTGTCGTTCTTCGAACTTGAGAAAGACAAATAATGGAACACACATGTTTTCGGCCCATTAAAGTAGCAAACAGTGTCGAAATACCAGATGGGACTATTTCATCTATGGACCACCCCAGTTGGGATAAAGTTCCAATAATGAACAGCATATGCTCTTTACGACCCGTTGAAGAAATTAGTGCTTCCTTGAACCCATTGAAGAAAGAATGCAGATGCGAACAGTAAGTATTGTGAAGGTTCTGATAAGGGGTGGATGTCTCAGAAATCTTCCCATGACATGATGGCGCGCCAGTGGGAGCATTTCTAAAGAATGATTGGACAATCGGCATCTCCAGCGCGCCAATATCAGCCTGAGAGGTGAAGCTTCGCTATTGTTAAAAGGGACGATCGAGAAGCTGATCGAGAGAGGAGACAAGCTGATCCGTTGGACGAGACAAGCTGATAGGAGAGACGGGACCAGCTGATCTGGTGAGAGACTGGACGAGAGCAGACACGACAGCGAGACGAGCGCTGAAGTTGAAGAGATACCACGTGATCTCGAGTTTGTTGGAAAGATCTACCGGAAGTAATCCATAGAACTCTGGAGATACAGGCGGTAGCCGAATACGCAGACAGCTTGTGAATCCCCGGCATAGTTGCCGAACGGACAATCCAGTTGTAAATATTTTCCAGTATTTAACCTAGAGGGCGTTTTTTTGTTTTTATTTATTGTATTATTGTATAAAGCTGTAAATAAACCCTTTGTTATAACACGCTACCATTTTATTTGATCAACCAGGATCAAGTCATTACAATACCCATATACCAGACCTGCTGATGAACAGCTCGATCTCTTAGCTTGACAATTAGATCTCGTCTATGCAAATTCTTTTCTGTGATAAAGAGCTATTATATAAGGAACAATGTACGCTATAACACAAGTAGCTAAATCAGAATAATATAAACGACTTTTGGCCACTTCTTACATTGGAATACCGCCCACATTGTGTTGTTGGTTCCATTCCGTTCGAAACTATCCGAGGACTAAAATAGGTAGACAACAGCATGACACAAGAACTGGGTTTTGAATGCCAGAAGTTAATTAGCATGCATAAACTCAACAGAGAATCTTTGTTTTGATCCCGAAAGACATAACGCAACTGTGAGATACACTTTAAAATGCACTTATTTTTAATTTAATAAAGATTTGAAAGTTCCGAAGAAGAATTTCTAGATAGGTATAGAGTGTTCAAATGCATATTTTTGGATTTCATCCAGATTACAAAAGATATGAATGATTGGTTGGTTCTTCCAAAATTTTATACTGAAATGTCCTGAGCAATATAACTTTATCTGCATTGCTATATCGATTACATGATTTCTTATTATCAGTCAGACAAATACAACTAAAATTGCCAAATATAATATAAGTAAATACTTTCAATAATAAAAACAACATAAAATAAAATGAAATCTGCCATGCATATTTCAATGTATCATGTCAGAACATCATATCTTGATCGGAAAAGCACCACGTGCTCGCGCAAGTTAAATTATATTTTTATTCATTTTAATTGTTTCGTTGAGTGAGTCACTTTGGTATTTCAAACGATCCCATAAAAACTTTGTCTTGCATTGATTGTTTAAAAAAAATATCTTTTTCCTATTTATTTCATTACATGTAATCACGTGCTCACAATGACATTTCTCTAGGTTTTATTGGCTGTAGTCATTAACTTATTCTTTTTAATTCAGAGCTTTTGTAAGTGCAATGGCAACGCGTTATTAAAAGCTGATTTTTTTGAACTGCTTGTGCAGATAATAACAGTCTCAATTTTCGCCTACGGATTTTTGTTGAAGCCACAAACCTCATTCCCAAAACAACATCAAATTCTTACATAATAAAAATATATCTACATTTAGTTAATAAATTTTTTATTGGAAATTATTAGATAGGAATGGATCGCAAAGACGAATATTTTTGGCTGAGAATTTGAAACATCTCTGATCAAGTGGCTTTCCCATACATTTTGTGATACAGTATCTTAGGAAATTAAAAAGACTATTCTTCATTATTAGTGCGACAAATACTACTCATATTTATAAATAGAATATATCAAAAGAAGAATATACCTAGATTTAATTAAAAAAAATTTGAAGGGACGCTTTTAAATAGGAATAGATCATGAAGACGTGTATTTTTGGCTTTCATTAGAATTGGAAAAGCACTCTGAATCAGCGGATATCCCGTACCATCTGTGATGCAATGTTGTTTCATTATCAGTTAGACTAATACTACTGAGATTTGTTAACGGAATATAGTTTAAAATACACTTCCATTTAATTTAATAATTTTTTAACGGAGGCTACTAGATAGAAATGGATCGCAAAGAAGAATATTTTTGGTTTTCGTTAGAATTGGGAAACAGCGGCTTCCGATACCTATTGTGATTGTGTCTCCGGAAATTAAAACGACGTAGTAAACATTGTTATCTTCGTTGCTTATGGAATTCTTCGTTACCAGCATGACAAATACAATTGAGTTTTATAAATAGAACATAGTAAAAGAAAAAAATATACCTACAGTTAATTTAAGGAATTTTTGAACAGAAGCTAATACATAGAAATAGATCACAAAGACGAACAATTTTGGCT